>SKCR01009108.1:0-267435 GCA_019454045.1 Zanthoxylum bungeanum
ATAATGATGGGTGAACTTAGTATTGTTCGAATCTCTACTTGTCCTAGAATTGCAGCCCAATCCAAAAAAGAACCATTTCTGTGTTATGCTGGCGGACGAAATATATCATTTAACATTTTATTATTATTGCTTTGAATATTTCAGGATTGAACATTTCTGGTGGTTTCTCACTCCGATGAAATTTGAATTCCAAGAAGGAATAGAATGGAGTTTATACTTGGCTAAAAGGAGAATGATGGGGGCCTAGAGGGACTGAAGTCAGACGAAGGACCTGACCCCATTATACGAAGGAGTTTTCCCGGGGGAAGAACCTACTGGTGACGGAGCAAAATTAGGATACCGATCAAATCCATAGAAGAAGTGTTAGATTTAACAGCATTTAATCATTTGTAGAAGCCGGCCTGAAGTGGTCATTGTGTGTAGACCCGACCTGGTTAGACTGGCCAGGAAGTTTGATCAGGCCTCATTCACCTCGGCATCCTGACCCGAGGAGCGGGGTTGGGGCCATAAGTTTTATGCTTAAAAGTATGTGACATATAACCTAATAGAAATGATGAGCTTCTGGAAAACTTGTGATGATTTTGGGGAAAAAACAACGCTTCTAATTGGAAGTAGCCCTTATCAGTCTACATATGGCGGTGCAGTGGCAGAGGAGTGACAAAGCAAAGCCGCCATAGGCTAGTCTGACGATAGTGAAAAAGGCGTATTCTGATTGGCCGAATTATTGGTAGTTGAGGAGAGTTGTTATTACAATGATGGCAGTGACGTGGGCTGACATCATAGGCGGTGGAATAGTGAATTTAGAAGCCTATATAAAGGTGTTGAAGCCAAAGATTCAAAATGGGACTTTTTTTCATATCTCATTACTTGTAAAAGAACTCTAGACTTAACTAGTGATAGAGAGAGAAAAGCTGGTCGGTTACTTGACCAAGTGAGTGAATTATAACGGACTTGTGTAAGACCCGAGGTGTTGTCAACTCTCTATAAGCATATCACACCTCTTTTAGCTCGGGTTGGTCTTGACCCTGAAAAGGTAATAAAATATCCAATTACTTCCGTGGACTTAGGTTGGAGTCACTCTCCGCCGAACCACGTAAACCTTCGTGTATGTGATTATCTATATGCTTACTAAGTTTGTTTTGGTTCCCTACTAACCAAACAAATTCACTCTTGAGAAATGTTTGTTCGATGGGTTGATTTCCCAAGTGAGTGAATTGTAACGGACTTGTGTAAGACCCGAGTGAGTGAATTATAACGGACTTGTGTAAGATCAGAGGTATTGTCAACTCTCTGTAAGCATATCACACCTCTTGTAGCACGAGTTGGTATTGACCCTGTGAAAGTAATAAAATACCCAATCACTCTCGTAGACATAGGTTGAAGTCACTCTTCACCGAACCACGTAAACCCTTGTCTCTGTGATTATCTATCTGCTTCTAAGTTTATTTTGGATCTCTACTAACCAAACAAATTCACTTTTGAGGAATGTTTGTTCGAGTGGTTGATTTCCCAAATCGCCATTGGAACCAAAAACAACCATCAACAGTTGGCATAGTCTGTGGGGATACAGTACAAAAACAACAAACACATTAAGACGATGACAAGAGACTGAAACCAAAAAGCTTCGGAGACTTAACGGTAGAATGGATGAAAAGATGGAAGAGACTCTCCAGCATGAAAGGGAAAATGCTCGGAATGAGCGAGAGACAACCCAAGCCTTTATGAAGGCTATGATGGAAAAATTGAGAGGTTGGAAAAGAGAAAAGGATAGCAGGTCCCAGCAGAAGGAAAAAAGAGATAACCAGTGGGAAGAGGGTAGCCGGAGCGGACGGGGATTGAGAAACCTGGAATAGAAATGCCGATAAAATAAGGTTGGTAGTTGTTGCTAGCTGCGCACTTATAGAGGAACCCTAGGAGGAAGAAGATGATAGGCGAACCCTGAAATCATCCAGTAACAACTAGGGGTGGAAAAACGAATCAACGAATCGAATTTGTATCGAATCCTAAACGAATCGAATTAAAATGTGATGGATTCGTATTCGATTCGTTTATTAAACGAATCCTAATATCAGGATTCATATATTCGTTTAATCAATGATATTATTTAATAAAATAATTTACCACACTTGATTTACATTAATTCTTCAAAAATATATACATATGAAATATGTAATTAATATATTTACTAAAAATACCTCACCAAATATCGAAAATATTACTTTTTCTATGATAATTAGCTATAATTTCTTGAATCTTAATTGAAAATTAACAAAAACTAGTAAATAAAAATAATTAAACGAATTCTAAATGAATAAACGAATCAATGAGCTTAAATTCGTATTCGATTCGTTTAATAAACGAATCGAATCGAATTGACCCATTTATTAAACGAATCCATTTTTTCAAACCCGTATTCGCTTTAAAGCGAATCGAATCGAATAAATAAACGAATCCTGACCCAAATTGCCACCCCTAGTAACAACCCTTTTTCGGGGAAAATGATTTAGAACAGTATCCGGAGAGGGGGCGTGAGGTTCTCAGTCGTGGAAGATACCATGCTCGGAGGGGGATGTCTGAGGAAGCCCTAGGTCGAGAATATGATAGCTCCGAGAGCCAAATGAGGGATTTGTTTCGAAAGGAGATGAGAAAATATGAGGAAAGCACAAGAGGAGATATTGAGACATCATTCTTTTTTACAAATGAGGTGTTAGGGGTGGAGTTCCCAAGAAGGTTCACCATGCATGTGATGGATATTTATAAGGGCAACACAGACCCCAAATCTCATATTGAAAAATTTGGTTTACTAATGGAGATTCAGTGCATGATTTGAGAGGCGATCTGCAAGTATTCCCGCTGAACTTGGGGGATAAGCTAGTTTTGATGGAGCTGGTGATTGGAGTGCCAATCCGATTTGTATATTTTATTATTTATTAATAAAATAACTACATTTTTCATTTCATACCTCATTAATGGTATTGTCATTATGCGTATTAGATTGATGTATAGATATGCTAAGAATGACATCGACCTTAGAATAGTTTTGATACTGGGTGTAAACTATTCTTAAAGTAAATATTCATAGTCGTTGGTTTTGGAATACGGTCGAATTCCTATAACCTAGAAGACTAGCACATGTCTTATATTGGAATTGGAGTTCCAATGGTTTAACCGGATGTACCATAAGTTTTCGAAACTCGTATGACATGTGGGTATTCGTTGAAGCGAATACTGAATGACTCATAAGTGATTCCTAATAGATGGAAGTATACACTACCGTCAATAGGAATCTCCTCAAGTCGAGTAGCATATGTAATCCTTTGACTATAGGATAACATTCATTTTGTGTGAGATCATCCACACTTAGATGCCATGTATGTCAGAAACCTTTCATGGTCTGGCCTCTAGATATTCGTTGGGTATGGACCGATGCACTCTGTAATCAAGTGTGAAACAAGATAGGATCTGTCGGCCCGTATGTGTACCATAAGGGGTTTATGTATCCATGTGAGTAAAGTCACGATTCTTAAATATTTGGCCAAAGTTGATCACCTAGGGTGGATCGCATCAGTTATGAAGAATCGTGGACATGTCGACATGAGATGTGCATCTCGGAAACTTGACGGCATATTCTATATTTCTTAAGCACAACTCGGATAGCCTACAACGGAGGGATTGTTAAACATATGTGATGACCTCGACTTATATAGTTTAGAAAGGTCGTTAGTGTTCTTCGCGAATTCGGAGGTGGCCTAATTGCGTACATATTAAATAGGCTTATATGACGAACGTGTCTGAACTTAGAGAGTCTCAATATGAAGTGTACTCGTTGAGCACTTGGGTAGCCGATTATTTTTTATAAAAGATAATATTCGATATTATAATTATCAACTAAGATAATCAAGTGTTATTGGATAACATTGATTATTTACTTTGACCTAATTGGATTAATTGGATTAATTCAATAATTACACAAGGGCTTAATTGTAAAATCATAATTATCTCTACCATTTGAGGATATTATGGTAATTGTAATAATATGTGGTTTTGGCTTGATTTAATTGGATTAAATCAAGGTGGAAAACATTTAACTAATCCATTTCCTAATCCTTGGCTTAATTTTATTGGATTAAATTAAAGTGGGAGACAATAGAGATTAGTCACACCTAATTATACATATTTGGAAAAATTAGATTAAGCCCACTTAAAAGTTGATTAGAACTTTTATTAATTAAAAATTGCCAAAGTTTTGCTATAAATAGCAAGCTTAAGGAAGGTTTTAATTACAAGTAAAAATACAAGCAAATTCTTAGAGAAATTAGCCTAAGTTAGAGAAGTGTTTAGAGAAGCTTGTGAGGTCTCTAAAACATTTCATTAAGGAGAAATCAAGATTAGATCTTGAAGTGAAGCTTGCTTGCGTTGGAAATCGAGATTGGATCTTGAAGTCGAGCTTGCATACCTTGGAGGTTCTCCAACGATTTCAACAAATGAGAAGTAGATTGGATCCTGCATCAAGCTTACTAGGTAATGTTTGATCTTCTTCTAAGCTATGTTTATTTATGTATTAGATGCATGATCACATAGCTTAATGTTGAATAAGTCTAATCAATTGTGTTAGGATACTTTAGATGTATAAACACAACATGTTTGTAATTAGATCAAAGATGTTCATGTTCGACATGAAACAATTAATTAGAGTTTGGAACTCTAGATTAAAGCTTAGAGCTATGACTACCATTCTAGAATCACTTGACCACCTTTATGTGACCTAGAATTGTTCACGAGACATTTCTTATTGGGATTCTAATTTGGTTTGTGTAATGGATTCAAAATTTACGCAAGTGCGTATTTAGAATAAATTAAGGTTTTGTAAAAATATTTGATATTTTGAAAAACTTGATTTTTATTCTATAACATGTGTTTATGTTGGTTTTGAAATGAAAAATTAATTTTGGGTGTTTTTGAAGTGTTGAGCTGAATGATTTGCAAATGAAAAAAAAAGGTAACAACAAGCGCACAGTGGGCGCGGCACTGTAGCGCACAGTGCGCGTGGCACTGTAGCGCCCGTGTACGCTCTGGGTGCGCAATATTTTTATTTTCGTTCGTTCGGGAGCTTCCGGACTCCGATTCAGTCCCGATTTTTTCCTATACACTCGTAATGGAATATAGTATTTCATTAAATGATTTACAATTATACCCATACTTGATATACATGGGTTAGACCCATTTCTGCTGTCCGGGGTGCCGATCCAACCCTAGGGGTTCCACAACTGCCCCAACAAGTTTGTGGTTCAGAAACTCGAATCCGGGTAGCATTAGCAGTTTTTCGTTGCTAAGAAGTCCTTTGTGAATCATTTTAAAGGAGCATGCACACCAAGGAAAATATCTCGGGTCATTAAAGATGATGAAGCAACACAGAGATGAGCCACTGATGAGCTTTATCGATAGGTACCACAGCCTGGTGTTGGAGGTCAGGGCTTATGAGTCCCCGAAGTCACTCGAGAGTTTTAAAGAAGTTCTGAAGGTTGGGAGGTTATGGTCCCACCTTAGGATCCGTGAAGTGTCAGACTATGTTGCGGCCTTGGAACAGGTAAGAAGGTTCATACTATTAGAAAAAGAGGAAAAGATAGCCCGAGGAGATGCAGATCTGGTGAAGAAGGAACCAAGGAAGAAGAATCATCGGGATCCTTGCCATGGTTGGAGAGGGCCAGGCCCGAGGCAACAAAAGTTCAAGCCAATCACCCAGAGCAACCCGGCACCCAAGAGCAGGTCCCCAATCAAGGTTGCACATGTTGTAGATGGTATAACATACATTGCACTCAACAAAGCTCTGACACATATAGTTCGGGAGATACATGAAAATGGTATGTTAACAGAGCCCGATCCGAGGTGGTTTTCGGTCGAGATGAGGGATCACATGACCTATTATGCACATTACAATGCTTGATGACATGACATAGAGAGCTGTAGAGATCTGCAGGAACAAGTAGAGGACCTGGTAAGGAACGACTACCTCAAGGAGTGTATTGATCATGATGTCATGAGGGTGAGATAGCGAAGGGAGCAAAGGCTAATGTTTATAATAGCATGAGATAGAACACTAGTCGGGAATTCAAACTGGGTCGGAAAGTATTATTGTCGGATTAATAGTTCTGAGGTAATGACAACAGAGAGGGCCCCGAAGATCCAAAAAGCCAGATCAGTGCCCATAATATTCACCGAGGAAGATGCTCAGGGAGTGAGCTACCCTCACGATAATACGTTAATAATTAAAGCTAATATTGGTAGATCAGAAGTGGATAAGATATTGGTGGACTATGGGAGCGCGGTGGACATCATATCTGGGGAGACATTGAACGGTTTTGGCGTGGAATTCACTACTTTAATTCACAAAGCAACCCCGTTGTATGGGTTTGGGGGTGCGACTGTTATTCCACTGGGTCAGGTGCAACTAACTATGACCATTGAGACAACCCTTCATACCCAGATCATCATGATAGATTTCACTGTAGTGGATTGCTTGAGTAACTACCAAGTGATTTTGCGATGGTCCTTCATGATGAAGTCGAAGATAGCCATGTCAAGTTACTACTTAAAGTTGAAGTTCCGGACCAAAGAAGGAGTATGGGTAGTCTGCGGGAGCCAGAAGGTGGCAAGGATTCATTTTGCAGCCGTGTCCAATGAAACCCTATATATTGAAGAAGTTATGGGGGGTGAAAATGAAGGAAATAGAAGAAGAAGCGGCAAAAATGGAGTCAGCCGACCCCCGACCCGATGACCCCGCACAGTTTGAAGGAGCATGTGAGGAATTGAAGCCTGTAGAACTCTTTGGCCCTAAGAAGACAGTTAAGGTCGGGGTCGGGTTGGAATCAAGCCTAAATGAGCTGCTGATGGGCTTCTTGAAGGAATATATATATTTTTTTGCATGGGGTCCTGAAGATATGCCTGGGGATTGATCCTCGGGTCATCGTTTGTCAATAGATCAGGTTCACAAGGCAGTAAAGCAAAATATGATGATTTTCAACTAGGAGCGATACGATGCTATTCGTACAGAGGTTAAAAAATTACTAAAGGTCGGGTTTATCAGAGAGGTTAAGTACTCGGAGTGGGTATCAAATGTGGCCTTGGTGAAGAAGCCAATGAACAATTGAGAGTGTGTGTAGATTTCTCCGATTTGAACAAAGCTTACCCAACAATAGTTTCTCACTCCTGAAGGTAGATCAGCTGGTGGATTTGACAGCCTACCACGGGCTACTCAGTTTTATAGACGCCTTCTCAGGGTATGGATGAGAAAAAGAAACACTCTTCATCACGGATCAGAGGCTGTGTTGTTACAAGGTGATGCCCTTTGGATTGAAAAATATCGAGGCCACATATTAGAGGATGGTAAATAAGGTCTTCAAACCCCTCATCGGTAAGACAATGCAGGTCTATGTCGATGACTTGATCACAATGGTTGTAATACTCGAGGACCATCTGAGGGATCTCGAAGGAACTTTTGAGCTCTTAAGGAAGTATAATATGAGGCTGAACCCAGAAAAATATGCCTTTGGGGTGTCATCAGGAAATATTTAGGGTATATGGTCAGTGTAAGAGGCATCGAGGTAAACCCTCAGAAAATCTTAGTAGTGTTGGATCTGAAGTCTCCAATGACACTGAAAGAGGTGCAGAGCTTGACTGGTTGGGTGGCAGCGCTCAATCGGTTTATCTCCAAGGCCACAGATAAGTGTCATGTCTTCTTCCAACTGATCAAGAAGGCAAAGAAGGAAGTCAAGTGGACAAGAGAGTGCGAGGATGCATTCCAACAACTCAAATGCTATCTGACCCGACCCTCACTTGTAGATAAGCCAAATTCAGGTGAGATGTAATTTTTGTACTTAATTGTTTCAGAATATGCTGTAAGTTCAGTTTTAGTACAAAAAGTAGATAAAATTCAAGGCCAATGTATCATTCTAGCAAGGTCTTATTAGATGGAGAAACCTCGTACCCAGCCCATGAGCTAATGGCCTTGTTTTTAGTTGTTGCAACAAGAAAGTTGCGTCTTTACTTTCAAGCTCACCCCATCGGAATATATACCGACCACCCACTTAGACAAATATTTCATAGACTTGAGACCTCGGGTCGTCTTGTAAAATGGTCTGTAGAACTTAGTGAATATGATGTATCATACTTGCCTCGAGTGTCAATAAAAGGGCAAGCTCTAGCAGAATTTGTAGCAGAATTCACTGGACCCTAAGTCATGATGGTCAGAGAGGACCAGTGGGAACTATTTTTGACGGTTCAGTTAGCTCACAAGGGTGTGGCGCTGGAATTATTCTCAGAAGTGAGGAAGGTGGGGAACTGAGTTATGCACTAAGGTTTACATTTGATGCAACTAATAATGAGGCATAATATGAATCAATCTTGGTCGGGTTGAGGCTTTGTGAGGCAATTAGAGTAAGAGATGTGGTGGTAAAAAGCGACTCCCAGTTGGATATTCAGTAGCTGAAATACGGGGTTCAAGCGAGAGCCTAATATGATAGCTTACCTTACGGAGGTGAAAAAATTGATCGGAGGAATGAGAAATGTGACATTCAAGCAATTCGGGTGAGAAAAAAATCAGCAGGAGAATTCATTATCTCGGCTTGCCTCGTTCATCATGTCAAAAATTCCTCGGGTCATCCTACTGTAGATTTTAGAACAAAAAAGTGTAGGAGAGCCGAGCGTTATGGAGTTGGAAGTTGAAGATAAGCCGAACTGGATGGACCCAATCAAGAGATACTTAAAGTCGGGGGACTTATTGGAGGATAAGAAAGAGGTCAGGAAACTGAAATATCAGAGTGCACGTTTTTTTTCTGATAAATGAGCTACTAAATAGGAGGGGATATACGATATCGTATCTGAAATGTATTGGGCTCGATGAGGCAAATTACGTGCTCATGGAAATTCATGAAGGGATCTGCAAGAGTCATTTCGATGGGAAGTCAATCGACGATGCATCAGGATGGGGTCTGGTTGCCCGAGCATGTGATGGGTGTCAAAGAAATACTAATGTACCTCACCAACCACCTAAGCAGCTGACCATTTTTTCGAGCCCTTGGCCATTTTCCCAGTTGAGACTTGATCTCATCGGACCTATGCCTACGATTCGGGGATAGGCAAATTTGCAATTGTGGCAATTAATAATTTAACCAAGTGGGTAGAGGCCAAGCCACTGACCACTATGATAGAGAAGAAAGCCACGTACTTTGTCAAGAAGAATATTATGTGCCGATTCGGGATTCTTAGGGCTATCATCACATATAATGAGAAGCAGTTTGATAGCAAGGGCTTCAAAAAACTCTGTGAGGATCTATAGATTACCCTAAAATTTACATCACATACGCATCTGAAGTCGAATGGACAAGTAGAAGCTGTGAATAAGACCATAAAGAATAACCCAAAGGTGAGGCTCGGGTCGTGCAAAGACTTGTGGGTCAAAGAATTGTTAAAAGTTCTATGGGCACACCAGATAACCTATAAAAACTCTACGGAAGAAACTCATTTCTCATTGGCTTAGGGATGTGAAGAACTCATTCCAGTAGAAATCGGGATGACAACCTATCGGGTCTAGTATTTTGAGGAATGACAGAACGAATGACTCATCAAGCACTACCTTGACCTGATAGAAGAAAAATGAGAGAGGTCGACACTCAAAGTACCAGCATATCAGCAAAAGATGGTTCACTTCTAAAAAAAGAGGATCCAAGTGCGAACCTTTTATCATGGAGACTTCTTCCTGAGGCGGGTCACTCTAAATACAAGAAAGCCTGAAGGTAGCTCTCTGGGAGCCCAATGGGAAAGACCTTACAGGGTTGCTGAGGTCATCAGGTAGGGTGCATATCATCTGGAACAGCTGGATGACACCTGACTCAAAAAGCTCTTGAATGCAGAGATATTGATGAGGTATTTTCAGTAGAGTCTCTCTTAGAATGACCCTCATAGAGTTGTAAGAAGGACAATAGATCCCAAGAATATACATAGGGTCTTCCCTTTATAAATAAAAATTTATTCACCTACCCTTGTTTGTTATTTGGATGAGGAATACTTGTTTAATATTCTTGTGAAGTACTTGTAATCGGGATATATCGGTATGAAGTCGAGGCATCCCTATGGCCCAACTAAAGCAAAGCTGCAGTAATGTATTTGGGATCCCTCGAGGTCAACATCTCATATGATCCAGGTAAGTTTGGGAAGTGTTAAAGATGGTCGGGTAAAAGATGCTCAACATTGAGATCTTTTGGAGGGCTCAGAATCTTCCAAGTACAAGAACATTCGAATGTCTGATTTATAGTATAACAGGCTCGGGCATCAGCATCCACTCTCGTGGTGTGGTCCCTTAGGGGAATGGAAGAATATTTGATTGAATTTATCAAGTATGGGTTAATATTGATTAGTTCAGCATGTTAAAGTGAAGTAAAATTTACCCCGGATTGGGTCTTTGTTCCGTTTGTGCTTCAATATGGAAAAGTTAGCGCATGTACAAAAATAACATCTTCATTACACTAGGCTCCCTCGGGATTACTCACCTAAAAAAAGAAAAGAAAGAGAAAAAATTTACACAAAAGGGCCATATGCACTTTCAGATGGGTCAAAGATAACATCAACTTCTTCTTGGATCAAGCCAAATGCCTCTTCATGGGAAATTTCCCCATTGGCCACCTTTAAAATTTTTTGAAGCATCCCTAAGGCAAATCCAGGTTGCACCATCTCAATCAGCTCTATGGACTCTTCAAATTCTTTCATTTTGGCCTTCACTTTGGTCGCCTCAAGGCGGTCGGGGATCTCGGCCTGCAAACTTCTCAACTCTTCTTAGGAATTGGCCAGCTCGTACCGAACCTTGTCCGGCTCTCTCACAGTCTTCTCCAGATAAGTTTATTTTTCTTGGAGTTTGCTCTTGGCTATGATGGCCATGGCCTATTGCAATCTATAATCATTCGCCTTTGAGGCAACCTCAGCCCGAGCCTCATCCATTTCCTTCTGTATAGCCTCCGTAGATTGGTAGAAGCCCCTGATCTCAGCCTTAGCCTCACTTAGGCTTCTTGATAGCTCTGCCTCCCTTTTAGTTAATTGGCTCCGGAGCCTGTAGGTCTGACCCCCTCAAAAAAGTGCTAGCTAGCACATCTATATTGATCGCCATGAGGCAAACCAACTACATAATCAGAGACAAGGTCAGTATTGTCAATAGAGCAATAAAATATTTTTAAAGTACGGAGGGGAATTTTTTACCTTTGGCTGAAAATGGTCGATTTTGTTGAGGATGTCCTCAGGAGATAGGCTTTCATAAGCCATTTCTTGGTTGAGGTTTACGTGCTCGACCAAAAAATTGAATGTGGGAAAGAGGTGGGCTATGATTCCCCTCACATTTTCTAGGAAGTCCTCAATTCCCATAATCAGTGATCCCTTATTGTCTGAAGAAGAGGTGGCCGGAGCCTTGCTCCTACCGGTCTTAGCTTTCTTCCGGGGAGTCCTCTCAACGGTTTCCTCGGGCCTCTTGCCCCTGATATGATGGAGGCGTCTTTTGGAAGATTGAGGGAATAAGTTGGTGTTTGGTTGGGCGTGTGGATGTTTGTAGATTAGGGGCAGAGCCGGCACATGTGTTGGCATCCTTTATCGTGCGTCGGGAGGAATCAGAGTGGTGACTCGGGGAGGGTGCTGCCGGACCCACCCCGAGTGGAGCGCATTGCCTCCCGGTGACCAACGTAATCACACGCGTATAACGCAAGCGCACATATCGTTCAAGTAGTATAAAAAGTATCGATCCCATGAGGACTTAAAACCTTTTGTTATCAATTTATGAAGTTAAATGTTTACAAGTATCTAATGGATTGATTGTTTGATTGGGTGGTGACTTTAAAACTTAAAAAAAGTAAATAAAATTGCTTGAAAGTATATTGAAGAAAAATCAAATTTATAAAACTATCCAGGGTTGTGAATCCTTCCAATATCTTTTTAAAAGATGAAGTGGTTATTTTACATTTGTGTAATATATTGGTTTATTAACCTGGAACACGAAATTATGTAAAAGCCTATTCCGATGGTCAAATACAAATACCCAGTATAACCCAATTAATCATATTCTTATGTTAACCAAGTTATCAGAATTCATAAGATTAAGTTCCAATTATGGCTACCCGCACCCGACAGGTATATTCCTATCATGTAAGGAAATCTATTAAAAGGTTATTTATCCTCAAGGAAGATCGTGGGCTATTAAGTCTAAGGTCTTAAACCTAAAATCTCTTTTCCAAGTTCATTTTAAGTTACCGAATCAATCTTATTAATGGCCAGTTAACAAGATGCATTAAGACTAAGGCTCAATAAATAAACCTTTATATTACCCAAACCGTAATTTAACCCCTTATAAACCAGTTATATTGGACTTCATCACAACCCCAGATAACTGGTTTAGTTACGACACATATTTACGGGTAGTAGAAACTTAAATAAAATAAAAGACATAAAGTAAAATGCTGAAAAGTAAATTGCTGAAAAGTAAATGACGGAAAGTAAATGCTAAAATTAAATACTGAAAATTAAATGCTGAAAAGTAATTGCTGAAAAGTAAATTGCTGAAAAGTAAATAAAGTAAAAGTACAATAAAAGAAAATGCTGAGGTAAAATGATCCACTTTTATTACTACTATTTTAGATATCTCCCTTAATATAATATATTAACTTTGCGTGATAATTACCAACCAACCATATATGCGGTATCCATATTAAGTCAAATTAATAATTAATTACCAACCGACCACTCAGGCGGTATCCAGTTTAGTCATGTTAAAACCAATTTCAATATTTACCAACCGACCATAAGGCGGTATCCTCATTAAGTCACGTTTTAACTAGTTTATATATTATATTTAAGGGAGATTAATCTAAATATTAGTAATAAAAGTTTTACCTTTAACCCCAGTAAGTGGGGTTACCTCTTCATTACTGAAAAGTAAAACTGAAAATTAAGAAAGAAAAGTATTGTGCGTAAAAGTAAATATGTTTTCATTAACATAGAAAATAGAAAATATTTTCTTACCGTAAGATAATTTTAAGGTTTCTAAACCAGTCATTGTAGTTGTCCCCTTTGAGCTTATGCTCATCAAGGATGAAACGAAGTGATATTCTGTTTGCCATTTGAATGTTTGTGAAATATTTTAATCCACCTGTTAAGAGAGAATGTTAAAATTAGGAATATGTTTTCATTAATGTTTCATAGTAACATGGGCTTTTAATATTATGAAGTTGCTCACACTCAATTATTTTAAAATTTTAAGTAAATCGCATCAACCCCAATATGATGGATTTCTTGTGGACAAGGATCCCATTATCATCATTTCACAACTCCGGCTAGGGCCGGTCGTTATAAAATACGATAATTAGGTAGGTTCCCAACCAATTTATGATATAAATCACAATTCCTTGATCATTGGGTTGGGCAATCAAACATGACATAGCTTATGCTAGTCCTTGTGGACACCCAATCTTTGCCACTAAGTTATAAGACCACGCCTAAGGGTCGCAGCGTCGTATGACTCAGAAAAGTCAAAGCATTGTTAATAGTACGATTTAGGGACAAATTGGTATTGGTCAGTCTAGTAAAGCCTAGTCCTGCCAATACGGTTTAAGCCCTTTAGGTCTATACTTTACAATGGGAAGCAAATTTTAGACTTAAATTATTATTGAGGATTTTAGCAAGTTTAAGTGAATAACTGTCAAATGGATTCCTCCATTGAAAGTTCCCCAGAGGGAGGGTGAAGCGAACTGTCTTAAATACACTTACCTCTTAGGCTCTTATTGCCTTGGTGACAGGAATAAACAATAGATCCTCCAAATTAGTCCAATACTTTAAATATGCTTTAAGGTAAGCTTTGAGTAAAAGATTATCTAGATGTCTTCACGGTTTTTCCTTTTGGCTATAAAAAGGTAGTGAGTGAAGGAAGACACCAAATCATTATCTAACTCTAGTAATACATTTGGTTAAATTAACTTTAGTTTGGAAAGTTTTATTAACGCCTTGGTCTCACCCCACTTGTATATTTTATAATGTCTTTTATTATAAACAAGTGATTTATATTTATTAGCCTTAAGGTAATAAATCTCTAAGTTCACACGGAATAATTACTTAGCTAAGGGATAAGCAATACACTCTCTATTTCCTTAGAAAGTCTCTAGATGCTTGCACCCTAAAATAATCATGCCAATTCTAATCATACATAGAATAATCAAGCATATGAGTTTTAATATGTTGGAATTATTTTAGGCATTAAATAACTTTGATTAATATTTAATTATGATATTGCATTTTATTTTAATCAAATAAATTTACTATTCATGTTTTTTTACAGATGCGTGAACTTTAAATGCAATTTCACAATTCAAATCTTAACCAAATCATACAAAACTTGTGCCTAAAAGTAAGTTCATGGTGTTAGCTTTCCAATGAGCTTTTACACACCCAATTTCGAGTTCAAATGAGAAAAAACCTAATAAAAACTAAAACGGCGCGCTGATACCACTGTTGGGAAGCGGTCGCAAGTGCGTAGCGGAAAATTAAGAAATTATGATGCCGCTATCCCTTTACCCAAGACCTATTTGTTTTTATTATTCTACAAGCCTAAGCATGTTACTATATATTCTAAGCATAAAAACTCATAAAACATGCTAAGAACATAAACCTAAACATGCTAACTATCATAAGAACTCTAATTAAAATAAAGAAAGAAAAATACTTACTTGAACCGAAGACTCCTCCAGTCCTACCTCCAATCTACAAGCTTTTCTCGAACTCAGCAAGCTCTTCCACGTTCCAAAGAGCCACCCAAGTGTGTGGCCTCCAAAGGTGCACACACACCAAAGCCAAAACTCAACGGCAAGACTACGCCTTGAGTGCACGGTGTTGGACAATTATGACCCATAGCATCATTATTTGTACAGATCATGGTGTTGTTGTACAAATTAACTATATGACAAAGGAAATTACCCTTTTATCATTTGTAATTAGATTACCAAGATGTATAAATGATAAAAGGTCCATATGATTAGTTCCGGATTGAGATGATATGAGACAGTATCAATCCATAAATGTTTAATCATTAAATATCCCTAGTCATAATATTATCGAGATTGGACATCGATAATGCGTAAAAGACTAGTATTACACTTGTGCGCGTTGTGGGAGCATAACGGCATAGTTCTCATATATTTGGGTATATGATACTCATGCAAGTGTAATAGGAGGTTGTGTTTACCGATGGTACGGAAACAGCTTCTCTCTGGATAGACCCCTCAGAATTCCATTGGTAGTATGACTTTGTGTCTATGGAAGTCCGAATCAGGGTAGGTGTATTTGGTCTTAACCTGAGACTTGCACCGCTAATACTTGCGACAATCAATATACTTTGGTTTTGTTCGTCCAGGGCTTTAACAGGTTCTGTGTACGCCTCTTCAAGGTATATTGAGAATCGTAGTGTATTGGT
This sequence comes from Zanthoxylum bungeanum, assembly GCA_019454045.1. Lineage (NCBI taxonomy): Eukaryota > Viridiplantae > Streptophyta > Magnoliopsida > Sapindales > Rutaceae > Zanthoxylum > Zanthoxylum bungeanum. The sequence continues at coordinate 15,491 of SKCR01009108.1, forward strand.
TGTGATGTCGAGATGGAAGTATCACTCCAGTCATAGTGGAGATGATGATCACGTAGGATACAGAACTAGTTCTCTGAAAGGTTGCAACCGTCGGGATAATATGACTAGGTCATGATTATCCGATAATAAAGAGACTAGTTGCTAGTGATCCGATATGTGCTTCGTACGGGGCAGACACAATTCCAGCCCTAGGCCTTGCACGTGACATCCGATACTGGATCGTAATACGCAATACTACGTATACTACGCCTGATATAGATCACATATTCCTTTAAGAATATTTATGGAGAATTGGGTAGGCACGGTGCTTTGCTAGAAGCAAACCATGTCTTGTAAATCGGTAAAAATGTAGTACTAGGTACGTACGTGTTCGGATAGTCTGACGACCGGATTTACTGCCAACATATACGGAGATCTCATGGGTCGCTTCCCGAAGATTCACCGATGACGTATGACTCACACTTTATAAATCTGAGATTAATTATAAGAGAGAGAAAAGTAATCTGGGATTAATTATGGAGATATTTTATCTGGGATAAAATATTATTTAAAGAGATAGAACGATTAATTTGGAATTAATCGATAAAATAATATATTCGATATATTATACGAAATTGGATTTCGACGCGGAATTAAAATTAGATTTTAATTTGGGTGAACGAGTTAATTTAGAATTAATTCGTTAGCGACATGAATAGTAATTTTGCTAGGCAAAATTATTTAATTTAATTTGATTTAATTACGTCACAACGGAAAATTCATTAATTCGGAATTAGCGAACCCGAGCCCGGGAGTGTTTGCGGGCCCACTCGCATTTCGAATCAAGTGCGTCTCACAAGTCACATCAAGCGTCAAATCACTAGTCAATCAAGTGATGAATGTCTTGTCACTTTGAGTGATTGACAACTTGTCACTTTTGAGTGATTGATGGTGGTGGTTGGATGGCTTAAATGCTATATACCATTTTTTGAATTTGGTATATCATTAATTGATTTAGGAAATCAAAAGCAACTAACACATTTCTTCTTCCTCTCTCCACTCTTGGCCAAGGGCCAAAACTTCTTCCTCTCTCATTTTTCTTCACAAAACCGTGAACAAGAAGAAGAAACTAGGAAGATTTATGGCAAATCTATCCAATGCTAGCACATGAAGGGTCATCCAAAGGTGATAGGGAAACCCACCCATGGGCATGGAATCACCATTTGCAAAGCTTGGAGCTTGGAACATCAATGGAGGGCATGACCGAAAATTTGGAGCACATATTGGAGCCCAATGCCGAGAGCTTCAAGGGAGCAACAAAGGGCTTGTGTTCATCGCATCCAAAACCGATCAAAGTGAGTATGTTTCCGTCATTCTTATTGAGTATTCACACATGTTTCTATGCTTGAATGATCCTTGGGACTAATCTAGAAACCCAACAATGGTATCTTGAGCCATTTTGAGCATGAAATTTGATTAGGGTAAAATTTGGGTAAATTGAATTTGAGCATGTTTGAGTGAAAATTACTTGTTTGAGCATGCTTGTTAATGGATGACTTGGAGTTGTTGTGTTTGTGATCATTTTTGTGAAAAATATATTGGATCAAATTTTTCCCCAAAAATGTAGGCTTGGCCGAAACATATTGGTGCCCTAATGTCATGGAATTTTTTGATTTTGATCATTGGATGAGTTGAAATCATTAAGGAAATGTTGATTTAGGATTCAATTGGATTGAAATCGAATAGGACAATAAAAACCCTAAAATGCTGTGACTTGTATGCATGGAAAATGATTGATTTTTGATTCAAATGTGTTGGACATGTTTTGATGATAATAAGCATAATAATTGTGTAAATTGATGTTTGGAAATATTAATTTGGTTAATTAATTATGACATACATTTTAGGTTAATTAAATTATGAAATTGGAATTTTGGTAATTTAATTAATTGGGCCAAATTTGGAATTGGGCTTGCTTGTAAAGTTGTAATTGGGCTTAATGGGCTTGGTGGGCCAAGTTTGGTTTAGGCTAATTGGTTGGATCTAATTGGGCCCAAAACCATATCCATAAAGTTCAAATATAACTAAATGGACCTTTAATATTAATTGGGCCTAATGGGCCTAATTGGTTTCTTGGCAAATAAGGGTGATTCCTTAAATGGGCTTTGGTATTTGGGTTTGACCCATATTGGCCAAAAGTCCATGCCTTATGAAATTAATTAAAAGCCCATTGGACTTTAATTAAATTAACATTGGATGTTAATTGGGCTTTGAGACCGTAACGATTAGATTTAGATGCTAAGTCGAAAAGGCACATTAAAAAGTATAATTATTTAATTTAGAATTAAATAAAGAATTAGTATTAAATACAAATTGAATTGGATTTGATGTTGTAGTTTAATATAATTCAAGAATTCGTACTTTGAGTACTTATTCGTAAAACGAGTTGACTCGCGCAAAATCAAATCGTGTTTGAACATTGGATGGTCATTAATTTCAGATTAATTAATTGGATTAGATTGATTGATAACATGCTTGTGTGAATACATGGATGCGATGTATGAATAATGTATATCAGATGGATATTAGATGGGTGAGGGCAATTTTGGAAATTATTGTAATAAATTTAGAATTTATTAAATTGGACCTGCGTGTCCAGCCTATTACCTCTTGACTCTTTGTATTTCTCTTCTCACCTATTCCCCTCAATGTAAATGAGGTTTCTTTAGAAGTGTTATTTAATCGGGTAGAAATGGGTAGAAGTATAATTGTGCTAGCGGGAGAGAGGAAATAGAGAGATTTGTTCTAGGAACAATGTACTAAGTATCCATCCGCATATCATTATTATATTTATTTATACGCGCCTTATTATGTTTTTAGAATACATGTTTTAAGGGTGTATGATGATGAGACCTTAACCAAGATAATAAATTGGTTGCCAATTTACGCGAAAAACCCTCAACACAGATTAAGCGTTTTTCCTTCCATTGAGTGATTCTTACTCAAGATCCAAGATTGGCATGGTTTGTTGGCCAAAGTCAAGACCTTTGTCCGTCGCGGATGTGTTTGAATCATGAAGCTTTGTTCCATATCGGTGTCTTGTCCAAGTTGTGATTTGTTGGCCAAAGTCAAGATCACTTCTTGTCCATCGACATCGATTACGAAGCTTTCCATGGTCAATGGGTTCTGGTTAACTGGGATCATTAAGTTTGTTGTGCCAAAGTCAAGGCTTAATTGATTCAGAGGAAAAATGTTAGGAATATATTGGATATTGGCATATATAAGATATATGTTTCGGACTTGGATGTCCACCTACTGGATCTAGGAATTGGATGAGATCCAATTGATCTTAGAGATCTACCTAGTTATTATCATACAATTTGTTGGCCAAAGTCAAGATTGTGTGTTATTTAACGGGATCCTAGCCCACTAAGGAAACAAGGTTTCCCGAGTACTCCAGAGAGGTTAGAGGCTCGCCGAAAAATAGTGGGAGGCAAGTATTAAATTTGCAATATTCGTTTAGTTACTTGCCATACACGCTCATTACAAATTTTCGTCAATATAAATTATATACAAGTTGGACTAATATTTAATCGTTATTTTAAATAAAACAGTTGGACTGTATTCAAACTATTTCAATTAATAGTTGATTTTATAATTGGATTATAGTAATCAATATAATTGAGTTTAATCAATTAAATTATAGTTGATTATATAGTTGGACTATAGTAATCATTATAATGAATTGTACCTAAAATCGTTGATTACATAGTTGGACTATTAGAATCAAGATAATTGAAAGATTAGTGTTTAAAACATAATCTTGGGTGAAAATGTATTTAAACGACTTTAATTTTCAAATTGGGAATAAAATCTCAGGATAGTCCTGGAGACCGAGAAGTTACTTTATTTGATAGAGTGACGTCTCGAGCCTAAGCCCGGAGTTGAGCAAATAGTAGAACATGATATTTGGAATATTCATGTGATGATAACTTTAGTGCTTAATCCGTATGCTTGCCAAAAAAACTCCTTAATTTCTTAATCAGAAATAAGGATTAGATCCTTATAGTATGATATTGAAATTGAATGATCTTCATAGATCTCATTAGATCTTAGAAGTACTAAATTGCAATAGTAAACTCTTGAGAGTTAATGGCTATACTCAAGGAGACAAAGCAAAGTTTGAAATGGGCAAGAAGCGCAAGGCGCATCTTACTTCGACATCCCAGAAGACCAAGGCTTGGCCAAAGGCTTATGGGGTGTGGAAAAGGGGCAAAGGCAAAATCATTATTATCTTCTGGGAAGACAAAGGACATATCCCAAGATGTCTGCCTAAACTGTGGAAAACGGGGTCACTAGAAGCGTGATTGACGTATGGACAAGGCAGACATGAAGGAAGTGAAGAGGGGCAAGGCTCCGACTTCAAATATGTTTTTGTCATAAACATGTTCGCACTACTAGTATTAAATTGATTTTAGATACTGATGTGGTAAATAATATGTACTGATGTGCAGAATCTGCTAACAAGGCAGGATACTGACTTCAGATGAGATTGATCTGCGAATCAGACGGGACGAGAGTCGCTGTTTTAACCGTAGAAACCTAAGTTTAGGAACTACCCTTATGGTGTGTACTTAAATTAGGAAACTGTTAAAATGTAACTAGTTTGACTAGAAACATTATCTATATCAGAGTTTAACCCGTTGCGGGTATACCTTTATATTCTAGAACACTAAAGTGTTTTATTTTATAAAGATGATATTGAGATAAACATTTAGATGTGAATAACAGTATTTATATTTTGAATATAAATAAATCTCAAACGTATAACATAACAAACAAATAGCTCAAACTGATTTAAATCAGTTAAGACTTACTGTGGCATTGTTGTCTGGGACACAATTAACAAGAGTCGTATATCCACACTTTTGAAGAGTGGATACTAGGACGATTTGATTCTATTCAAATAATGTCTACGAATCTAGTTTATTAGGCAAAATGCCTAAAATACTTTTTACTTGGTAAAAGTGAAAATTGCCACTGATCTGTTAGCCCTCGTTCATAGTGACGTAAGTGGGCCCATATCTAGCTAGGCTAGAGGTGGATATGAACACTTCGTAACCTTTACGGATGTTGCATCGCGTTATGGTTATGTGTTTCTATTGAAACACAGATTGGAAACTTTTGATGAAATCAAAGAGTTTCGACACGAAGTAGACAAACAGATCGGCTAAAGTATTAAACACCATGATTTGACCATGATGAAAATACTTAAGTAATAAGTTTCTCAAATACTTGAAAGAGTATAGTATTCTTTCAATGAGGACTCATCTCGGAACACGTCAATTTGACGGTGTGTCCAAGGAGAGAAATCGAATTTTGTTGGACATGATAAGGTTAATCATGAGTCGCTCTGAGCTACCATTTCCTTCAAGGGATACGCATTAACAGTGCAAAACTTATTTTGAATAAGGTTCCATAAAAATCTGTTAGACAGACTTCATATTAGATATGAACATGAAAGAAACTGGGTTTTCTCATTCCTGAAGATTTGGGTATGCTAGGCATATGTTTGGATGATACCAAACTAAAACCCAAATCGATAAGTGCCTAAGTTGAGGGTTATCCTAGGGTAACCAAAGTATAGTACTTATACAACTCACTAGAGAACAATTTAATTGTTGCTCGCCAAGCGGTTTTCCTAAGAGGAATACCTATATGCAGTGGTAAGTATGAGGAAAGTAAAACTCGATGAAAATCGGAGTAATATTATTCCAGGCACCGATTCCTTAATGGAATACAAATAGTTCATCAAGGATGAAACTATACCAATATTCTTCGAATACACAATAACCGCGTAAGTCAGAGAGAGTCAGAAAACAACCTGGGAGGTATGGGTTTCTGATCTCACCTCATAAAGATGTCAATTTTATTGAGGAATACGAACTGACTAAGTATGAGGAAGTGATACAAGGTATCGACTCTCTATTATGGCAAAGTGCCATGAAGTCCGAAATGGATTCCATGTATACCAACCAAGTTTAGACACTGGTTGTTGTACCGGAAGGCATTGTGCCTATTGGTACTGTATCAGTCTTCAAGGAAGACATACATGAAAGGCAACAAACCAACGTACTAAGCTAGGCTTGTAGCGAAAAGGTATCGTTATCAACATTGTGTCGATTACGACGGAACCTTTTACCTGTTGTCATGGTTAAATCGATTTGGATAATGCTTGCTGATGCTGCATGTTTCATTTATGAAATATGGCAGCTGAACGTCAAAATCGCTTTCCTTAAATGGAAACCTTTTGGAGGATGTTTAAAACATCCTGACGGTTTTGTCATACCAAAACCAGCAAACAAGGTTTGCAAGTTAATTCGATCCATTTATGGATTGAAGCAAGCATTGCGTTTTTTGGAATTATCGTTTTAATGTAATCATAATGGTATATGATTTAATTCAAAACTGATATGATTCTTGTGTATATAAGGAGGTTAGTGGGAGCGCACTGACAGCGACTGTCCTAAGTAATGATGACATATCATTTCTTGGAAATGATATTCCCATAATACAATCAGTGAAAGCTTGACTTTCATGAAAATTCTCCGTAGAATTCTTGGGAGAGACAACTTTTATTCTAGGAATAAAGATCTATTGGGATAGATCTAAAGGCTGTTGGTACTCTCCGAGAACTCGTACATTGAAATAAATGTACGCGACCTGGTGTCTCATATGCTTTGAGCATATGGAGTCACAATCAGGCCAATCCAAGTGATAGTCACTGGATTGATGTTAAGAACATCCTTTAGTATCTTAGATGAACTAATGATGCTTTCTTATGCAATGGAGAAGGAGAACTTGAAGTGACTGGGTTCACCTTTCCAAGTTTCCTAATCGATATAAACGACTATGAGTCGCAATAAAGGTACTATACAGTTTGAATAACGAAACAGTGAGCTGTAAATCTTCCAAGCAAGATACTGTTACCGAATAAACAACAAAAGCGGAATATTGCTGGAGCTAAGGCAGCAATAGAAGCCTTTTGGATCAATAATAATCCTAATTAGATTAGGAGTAGTTCTGTTAGCAGCTAAGCTAGGCTACAGCACAAGCTAAAGAATTAATGGTCTCATCAATAATCCAGATATATACTTCAAATATTCATTTGATTCGTTCGGATCATACATCGTGGCGATGTGATGATCGAATAAATCGCATCAGATGATAATCATGCAAATCCGCTGATGAAAGCATTTTCTCAGCAGAAGTTTGAGCGAACCGTACATAGTTCGGGTGTAGGACACTTGAGTGATTGGCTATAGGCCAAGTGGGAGATTGTTGGACAATTATGACCCATAGCATCACTATTTGTACATATCATAGTGTTGTTGTACAAATTAACTATGTGACAAAGGAAATTGCTCTTTTATCATTTGTAATTAGATTACCAAGATGTATAAATGATAAAAGGTCCATATGATTAGTTCCGGATTGAGATGATATGAGACAGTATCAATCCATAAAGGTTTAATCATTAAATATCCCTAGTCATAATATTAGCGAGATTGGACATCGATAATGCGTAAAAGACTAGTATTACACTTGTGCGCGTTGTGGGAGCATAACGACATAGTTCTCATATATTTGGGTCTAGGATACTCATGCAAATGTAATATGAGGTTGTGTTTACCGATGGTATGGAAACAGCTTCTCTCTGGATAGACCCCTCGGAATTCCATTGGTAGTATGACTTTGTGTCTATGGAAGTCCGAATCAGGGTAGGTGTATTTGGTCTTAACCTGAGACTTGCACCGCTAATACTTGCGACAATCAATATACTTTGGTTTTGGTCGTCCAGGGATTTAACAGGTTCTGTGTACGCCTCTTCTAGGTATATTGAGAATCGTATTGTATTGGGTGTGATGTCGAGATGGAAGTATCACTCCAGTCATAGTGGAGATGATGATCACGTAGGATACGGAACTAGTTCTCTGAAAGGTTGCAACCGTCGGGATAATATGACTAGGTCATGATTATCCGATAATAAAGAGACTAGTTGCTAGTGATCCGATATGTGCTTCGTACGGGGCAGACACAATTCCAGCCCTAGGCCTTGCACGGGACATCCGATACTGGATCGTAATACGCAATACTACGTATACTACGCCTGATATATATCACATATTCCTTTAAGAATATTTATGGAGAATTGGGTAGGCACGGTGCTTTGCTAGAAGCCAACCATGTCTTGTAAATCGGTAAAAACGTAGTACTAGGTACGTACGTGATCAGATAGTCCGACGACCGGATTTACTGCCAACATATCCGGGGATCCCATGGGTCTCTTCCCGAAGATTCACCGATGACGTATGACTCGCACTTTATTAATCTGGGATTAATTATAAGAGAGAGAAAAGTAATCTGTGATTATTATGGAGATATTTTATCTGGGATAAAATATTATTTAAAGAGATAGAACGATTAATTTGGAATTAATCGATAAAATAATATATTCGATATATTATACGAAATTGGATTTCGACGCGGAATTAAAATTAGATTTTAATTCTGGCGAACGAGTTAATTTAGAATTAATTCGTTAGCGACGTGAATTGTAATTTTGCTAGGCAAAATTATTTAATTTAATTTGATTTAATTACGTCGCAACGGAAAATTCATTAATTCGGAATTAGCGAACCCGAGCCCGGGAGTGTTTGCGGGCCCACTCGCATTTTGAATCAAGTGCGGCCCACAAGTCACATCAAGCGTCAAATCACTAGTCAATCAAGTGATGGATGTCTTGTCACTTTGAGTGATTGACAACTTGTCACTTTTGAGTGATTGATGATGGTGGTTGGATGGCTTAAATGCTATATACCATTTTTTGAATTTGGTATATCATTAATTGATTTAGGAAATCAAAAGCAACTAACACATTTCTTCTTCCTCTCTCCACTCTTGGCCAAGGGCCAAAACTTCTTCCTCTCTCATTTTTCTTCACAAAACCGTGAACAATAAGAAGAAACTAGGAAGATTTGTGGCAAATCTATCCAATGCTAGCACATGAAGGGTCATCCAAAGGTGATAGGGAAACCCACTCATGGGCATGGAATCACCATTTGCAAAGTTTGGAACATCAATGGAGGGCATGACCGAAAATTTGGAGCACATATTGGAGCCCAATGTCGAGAGCTTCAATGGAGCAACAAAGGGCTTGTGTTCATCGCATCCAAAACCGATCAAAGTGAGTATGTTTCCGCCATTCTTCTTTGAGTATTCACACATGTTTCAATGCTTGAATGATCATTGGGACTAATCTAGAAACCCAACACACGGGTATTTTGCCCTTGGTGCTAGTCTAGGCAAATACCTCAAAACTTTTAACTTGAGATTCCTCTAGTCAATTAGACTTAAGGATCCTTAAAAGCAGTGGCTTACTCTTAAACTTTAGAGTTTCTCACTTATATAAACCCAAGATATGAAATATTTTGGTGTAAAAATTTGTAAAGAATTCTTTGGGTTTATATAGGTGCTACAAAGACAACAAAATTAATTAAGAATCCGATGTGGGATAAATGCTAATTAAATCTTAGCCATTCGATCTTAATATAGTGGTTTAATGAGATTATAAAACCCTAATAAGAGTTTGGGCCGAATTGGAATTCAAAACAAATAAAAAAAAATAAAAAAAAATGTTATTCAAGTTTTTTTTTTCTTATTCATTTTTCCAATTCCCAAAGTGCCTCTATCGTCATTCACCAATCCCTAAGCCACTTTGGAACCTCAGAAATGATCTGTTCAATAATTAAACACATTGAACCATTTATGAACAATTCCTACAGCAATCATATATGCTGTTAAATTTATAATGTGCACTGTTAACCATTGAATTCGACTTTGTTGTGTTACCTTTTGGGTTCCCCTCAAGTTTGACATGAAATGAATCGTGATAATTTAATCGAACATAAATTATCCTCTGATCGGATGATCGTTCGATTTCAATGACCAAAGTTGACATCTAGCAACATGCCAATGCCCCCAAATGAGAATGAAAGATATATACCCATTATGTATGCGATTTACATATGATACGGTCTCTCGTCTCACTGTATCCCCACCGTTTGACCTAGGGTATGGAAAGTGTCTACCCATATAGTCAAAGGTATGATGTTGATAATGTCATGAATCGTGCTAACCCAAGAATCTCACATAATTCTTCCGCTGCGGCCACAGTCTCAATCACTGATCACACATATCAACCCGCGAACTGGAATACTACTCTTATAAGAAAATATTATCCGAGAGAGTGGCAATTCTCTGTTGTATCTTTACAAACTTCATGTGTTTCAACAAATGACCCAATCATACCCTTATGACCGAATCTTTTAAATCGGGAAAGGAGAATGTCAAAGTCATTTGATCCACACATAAGATTATACAATTGATACATGAAAGTTCTCACAGACACATGGGATAAACACTCAATGTGAAAACTTTCAACAACCAGTTCGATGGACAAGAGCAACTCATGCATCCATGTGATACACCAAGCGGACGGATCTCCGCTAGTAGCCTATGAGATCGGCTACCCCACTTAAGGGCGGATCATATCATCATGCTAGTCTCTCCGCTTTGTGAACTCCCAGATTATTCACAAAACTATGACTAGGAACGTTTGAGAGTAATGATTCTCATAAGGCGTGGAAGCCATCATCTTATTACTCCAAGGGCTTTATTACAGTGTATGATGATTCATATAATTTATGTAAGACACGTATAATAAAGATTTCCATTTTATTCATTAATGAAAATATTGCAAATACATGTTTATATAGCCCATCCATAAGTTGGGTATAGGGCATATCCCTAACAGTCTTAAGTTTTAGCCCGCAAGCCATGGATTCATGTGTTAGGGTTGGTGCTCAGAGTGCCAATCCGGATCGTATTTATGTCTGATTGATAAATACGAGAAATTCGATTTTCCATAATATTACTAATTTAATGGTAGTACAATTTTTTTACACACTTATTCAATCTAATTACGATTAGATATCTGATTATGATTAGATAGAAACTAAATGTGGTTTAGTGATACGTGTATATTAGATAAAGACCCTAGGATTTACAATGTAGTGCGCAGTTACAACGCAGTTTGTAATTGACATTGGGAAGCGCACTATAAGATGTATATCCTTAAATAAAGTTTCTGGTTAATATTTACTAACACGGGTCGGTTAGTAAAATTCGCTGAGACCACTACATGTCGTATATCGTGACTTGGTCCGATGGTTTATCCCAATGAACCATGAGTCTCGGGAGACTCGTATAGACATGTAGGTGTTTATTTGATAAGACATTGAACGACTCACTGATGATTTCCTAATAGATGGTACACCAACATCAATATGAATCTTCTCGAGTTGAGCAAGCATAGTGGTCTTCTGACTTGAGATACCACAGTGGGATATATGAGTTATCCTCCACACTTTGATGGCAGTCACGTCAACGATCTACTCATAATCAGACCTCCTCAAGTTCGTTGGGTGTGGACTGATGCTCATGATATCCAGTGCGTATCAAAGGAGGATCTGTCAGTTCTGTGTACATGGCATATGCATCCAACATGTGTTTACGATCTAGTAAATCCATGGATGTGGTATAACTTCAGAAATCAGTTCTGAGTGTATTTAGAAATCGTAAATTAAAAGTCGACTATATTATATCGAACGAGTTTGACATTTTTATCTATACCCCAGGTATAATATGGATAGCCTGTGACAGAAGGATTATATGTATGCAATGACCTCGGCTTGTATAGTTTAGCGAGATTATATGTGGTCGTCATAATTCATGAGTGGGTGAATTATGGACACGAAATTGGATTTCGTGACGGATAAACATAAACTTAGAGAGTCTCACAATATGAAGTGTACTCGTTGAGCACTTGGGCAACGCGATATTAATAATACGGATTATTCATAATACTTCATCGGATTAAATGAGTTAATTCGAATCGTTTAATCGGTTAAACGATAACACATGCATAAGGGCATTTTTTGTCAACAGTAATTAATATGTATTTATATTTGATACAAAACTTGATTTGATACATATTAATTATTTGTCAAATGAGATTTTGACACATGCCATTAATATATGTATTTGTCATTTAATGTAAATAAAATACATATATAATAATAATTATATTAATAAATTATTTAGATATTTAATTTTTAAATATTTGAATAATTAATTAATAAACTTTTTCATAATTGTTATGAAATATGTTTAATTATTATTTGAACACATGGCATGTTTTTATTAAGCTAAATGTGTGTGAATTTTATTGGCCACCAAAAAAGCTTAATATAATTTAATTAGATTAAATTACAAAAAATGACCATAATACCCCTAAATGACGGCAATGCAATTTTAAAAAGGGAAATGTTTTCTTCTTCTTTTATTCATAATCAATGGCCGAGCAAAACACCATAAAAAGGCTCTCAATTTTGGTTTGTAGAAACCATGAAGAAATGAAGGAAAATCAAGAAAAAATGCTAAGGATTTAGGAGATTATTTGGTAATTCTTCAAAACCCTAAGCTTGAAAATTTATTTTCTTATTTCTTGATGATGTAGAAAGGTTCTAGGGTTCCTTCAATTCTGAAAAATTGGGCCTTTTGGTTGTTGATGATGGATTGGAAGCTAATGAAGCATGTGTGAAGTGTATTAGATAGAATTAGTGTAATTAGTATCCAATTTACTCATTTGATGACATGTTACCATTCTAGAATGTTATGACCACTCTTGTAATTCCTAGAATTGTTCTTGGGTTGTTCATATATGGTGACTTGATTTGGTGTTTTGATTGATTGATTAATCTTGAAAAATTGGATTTAAAGCATGAAAAATCTTAATTTTTGGTTCTGGATCAGATCTGTGCAAAATGGAAATTAGGTGATGAAAATAATATGTTATGAATGTATTATATGTGTTTTGGGAGTTGGAACAATTGCCGGAAAGTGTTTCAGAGTTGAAATAAGCGAAAACGGCCAAAAACGGCATTACCGGGTGACTTTTGAGCCAACCGGGTGACGGCTGTTCAAACAGTGAGTTTGTCACTGTTAAGGCAGCCCATGAACTGCCCTAACACTATTGGGACTGACCTGGGCAGTCCCCTAAGTGTCGGGTGGTCGGTTCAGTCAAAAATGCATTTTGTGTCATTTTGCGGAAAAACGTTTTTCGTAAAAGTTTCGCAATGTTTCATTCATGTTTATGTCGCTATTTGATATCGAATAAATAAGTTTAGGTGGAATATAAATAAATTATTCATATTAGATATTGAATAATTTATTCAGTAATTTGAAAAAGTTTTAAATTACGATTTCGCCCGAACCGCGCTTATGCTGCGCCCATCGCCCAAAACCCCAACAAAAATGGTGTCAGAGAAGATCTGATGCTTCATCCAAAACATTATTCATGCTTGATATTTGATATTTAATCCAATTTTAATGTTTGCACTTGCATGTAATCTAGATATTTTTCTTTACTTTTCGGTTCTACGTTAACGGAAAATATAACGGAAAATTAATGGTTAAATTGTGTTATGTTTTCTAAGGTATAATTGAATTGTTTAGAAAATGATTTAGATTAAAATTCTTCATTTGATGTAGAGTATATCTTCCTGGGGAAAATCTCCGCTTTTAAAATGGCTGTAAAGTAACGTGTATTGGATATATGTTTCTTGGTCCGTCTTGTCAGTACGGTTTATTGGTATCTTTCTAGAACTGCATCAGAGATCATGCCAAACCAGTGAGGGTGTAGGTTATAGAATTATTATCCATACCAGTTGTTTATTGATACTGAACAAATTCAAGTGAAAGTGGAAATCTTGAACGTGCCAAAGTTGTCAGGACTATATCGGTAGCTTGAGTTTGTCATTGACAAGTGTAGCCTTGATATGCCTCCTTGTGAACGTGCCAAAGCTGTCACAACGAGAAACGGTCAGGACCAAAACCAGGAGTCATTGGTGAGTGATTGACAATGAGTTGTCTACCTAATGAAAATACGTAGGTGAGATCGTATCAAAGCTGTGAGTCGAAATATATTCATGGGATCTTACTATCACTATGGAATTCAATTTAATTATTGAATTCTCGTTGTCCGTTGGGGATTACGGTATTAAGTAAAGTAGTGGGAGACACTGCTGAGTTTAAAATTCATAACTTAAGCAGTGTGTAATTTTATGGAAAATTCTGCTTCGTTTTCCTTTTATTCTATATTGTTTATAGATTTATACTTCTAATCCACTGCATAGCATGTTACTTGAATATGTTTTCTGACTTTATTTATGGTTGCGTAATTCTAGAATAGGTTCTAGAATGACAGTAGACTTAGATATTGTTAGATTAGTTCAAATTATCGGCTGTTGTTCCGATTTTCTTAAGAATCAAGATGGTTAGTGACTTAGTTACTAAGTCACGATAGGTAATCTAAATAGATATCTGTTTTAGGACATAGTTTTCTAGAAAGAATATTTTCTTATGCAGTAAGAATTGACTTAAATCAGTTCATGTCTCGAAATTCTTGACTGGCATTAAGAAAACTCCATTAGTATTTGTTTATCTTATAATGATGTTTCTTCGCTTTTAGTGACTTTAAGAAGTCACGTGTCTGACACAGTTTGCTATTCAATCATTTGCAATTGTTGTGAATAATTGAAGGTAAATTATAAAGCTTAAGAAAATAGATATGTATAGTTGTGTATAGAGAATATCGATTTTCACAATACGACAACTATAGGTATTGGATACCAGATCTCCCGTCTAGTTAATTAAAATAATGTTTAATAACTGTTTTGATATTTGATATCAGAACTTGTGACTATTAGATAGTTACTTGTTCTATATAAACAGTTGTTACATATTTTAATATGACTAGTAGTGTCATTAATGAAAAGATAAACATTAAGGAAAATATTTGGTAAAGTAAATAACTTAGAACTGTGCTTTATGAGATTTTATCATAAAAGCATTAGATGCTTAGTCCATATGGTAAGGGATTGTCTGATACGAGTTCACACCACATATCTTTATCCATTTAATGAATATTGTATTCAGGATGTGATTAAATATCATTTAACCAATGATTGTCATTGGACCATGGATTTATTAAACTGATACATTGGATATATGTAGTTTAATGAATTAGAACTTACCTTAGATAGTTTTCTTTACTCCGTAACATAGTTAATGAATTGTCATGACTTAGTTACATGTTTCTGAAAGAATATATATTGGACGTCTTGAATAGTTCGAGAACTTTCAATATGTTTCTGATGAAACGCGGATAGAATATTTTGAATGGTTCAAAGATATTCTATTTGAAGTGTTGAAAACTATAAAATTCATCGCGAGTATTTGAATTGTTCGAAGATGTTTGATATGATCAAACACATGAATTTAAAGCAATTAGTTCTATAGTTATTTAATGAATATGATTCTTACTCAATATTAAACTTCTGCGATTCCATCTTGATGGAATTGGTCAATGAGAGTAATTGAATCTTATATGATTTGATTCGTTGATATTGAGTATTACCGAATTGGTTTTCAATACTCTTGAGGTTATGCTCCAGTAACATTAATTCATCTCTTTAATTAAGGTTTCATCAGTTCCTACAGTTACATATATGATATGTATAGGTAGAAAATTCAAATCTTGAAAAGTTTGAGATTTGAAACTTTCTTTTATATAATGGTTATATAATTGAAAGCACTTGCGCCTCGGATGTACGAGTGAAAGGTTTATCATTTATTCTATTTAATGGAATATT
This sequence comes from Zanthoxylum bungeanum, assembly GCA_019454045.1. Classification (NCBI taxonomy): domain Eukaryota; kingdom Viridiplantae; phylum Streptophyta; class Magnoliopsida; order Sapindales; family Rutaceae; genus Zanthoxylum; species Zanthoxylum bungeanum. The sequence goes on from SKCR01009108.1 coordinate 31,306, forward strand.
GTATTCTATTTTATAGAATATCTTTTCTACGATTCCGAGTAATAAAATTATTTTATTACTTGGTGGTTAACATCAGATGTTGACGATTGTAGAAAAGACTTGACTTATTGAAGTCAAATGTGAGAATGATAAACTATAATGGAACTGCATAATTAATAAGATGAAAAGACCCTTAGACTTCTTCCGTATAACTCCAATAGGATGTCAGAATCATTTGCGAAGTATTTGATACTTATTGATTCTGTTGTTTTCTTATTGAAGGAAATTATCCTATAACTTATACTGGGAGCGATATTTGATATCAATTTCGGAAGTTAACATTGAACCATAGATCTAAAATTGTTCGTAGCTTACTACGATCAAGTTTTGAACTTGATTAGGCTTTCGTTATGAAATTGTTCATAAAACGTGCAAATTGTTTGCGCAGCATAAGCAAAGTAAGCTTGATAAAGGTTTGACCTTTATAATATGACAATGAAAAAGGTTATCCTCAGTAGTCTATTGTAGATTCTGAGAATACATGTCTCTGGTCGCACTAATTGAATAATTAAGGATCTGTCGGTTAATGTAGATATTAAACTATGTATTTTGGCTAAAGAATGCAAAGTGGCATTCTTGAATGGTTTCTTCGAATGAGAAATCTGTTATGGTTTCTTTGTTTGAATAAGTTCATTCTAGAATGGCCTTAGAGTTTGTATTCTGCTGAGATCACAATTTGATATACCAGCTTATAGAGCCTATTGTAGACTCAGATAAGCTTTCCAGAAATCCGTATTCTCTGATTTTGATATCAGTCAGATTGTCTGGTTTTATCGAATTATAGAGAATACGTATTTGTCAGTAGGGTCAGTGGGAGCGTACAAATTTCTTTCTAGTATTATATATATCTTATGTCTTCTTTTCTCTGTGAAAGCAGTGGGAGTAGTCTCTGATATATTTGATATAAAATTTTATATAAGATATAAAACTCAGATACTTGTGAGATACTCATATTAGTCGCGTATTAGATATGATCTAGTAAAGGACACAATAAAACTATATGTATGACAGTTAGTATAACTGTTTGACAGTTAACGTGTCTTTTATATGTATAGTGTTCATTTTTCGTTAAGGATGATTCATTTGTCGAAAGAGAAATTGATTAGAATGTCTAGTCAATTTTATGCATCATATGATGATAGCGTATTGAATATTATATTATGTGCGATTAAAGATATCAATTTAATTGTAATTGTTACAAGTTATTTTGATATACTATAGACCATATGATGGGTCTTGAAACATGTTCTTTGTGATCTTTGAGATATTAAGAACGAATTTCTTATTCATGGAGAATTTAGTCTGCAACCATAATGTTAGATTAGTTTTGAGTCTAATTATGACGTTAGATGATCTATGTCATATAAAGTCAGAAAAGATGCAGTGGGGGTGTCACCGTTGATTCTACTAAACTAGTGGAATCAGTTGCAACTTATGAAGTATTGACTTATGAAGTTGCATTGTGACTCTATAGATTAGAAGTTTTCATATTAGTGTAGTGTTTGCGGTTGTTTTATAGTAAATGGATTTGATTTCTAAATACATAGACAATCCAGTAGCTATAGCACAATACTGATACAACGTCTGAGTCATATTGATGTGGAATTTGGATTCTACAAAATATGAATGATGCTGGCTAAGGAAAACGATTGAGTTTGTTGGACGGACTCAATTTGTTTAAGCGGGCTTACTTGTTGTTGCCTACCTTTTGAGTGCGATGCAATACACATTAAGATGTGTATAGGATACGTGGATTGGCACTAGAGTAAGCGGGAGAAATTGTTAGGGTTGGTGCTCAGAGTGCCAATCTGGATCGTATTTATGTCTGATTCATAAATACGAACAATTCTATTTTCCATAATATTACTAATTTAATGGTAGCACCCTTGTCTTTTATATACTTATTCGATCTAATTACGATTAGATATCTGATTATGATTAGATCGAAACTAAATCTGGTTTAGTGATACGTGTATAATAGACAAAGACCCTAGGATTTACAATGTAGTGCGCAGTTACAACGCATTTTATAATTGACATTGGGAAACGCACTATAAGATGTATATCCTTAAATAAAGTTTCTGGTCAAGATTTACTAACACGGATCGGTTAGTAAAATCCGCTGAGACCAGTACATGTCGTATATCGTGACTTGGTCCGATGGTTTATCCCAATTAACCATGAGTCTCGGGAGACTCGTATAGACATATAGGTGTTTATTTGATAAGACATTGAACGACTCACTGAAGATTTCCTAATAGATGGTACACCAAAGTCAATAAGAATATTCTCGAGTTGAGCGAGCATAGTGGTCCTCAGACTTGATATACCACAGTGAGAAATATGAGTTATCCTCCACACTTTGATGGCAGTCACGTCAACGATCTATTCATGATCGGACCTCCGCCTGTTCGATGGGTGTGGACTGATGCTCATGATATCCAGTACGTATCAAGAGATGATCCGTCAGTCTTGTGTACAGTGCATATGCATCCAACACGTGTTTACGATCTAGTAAATCCATGGCCGTGGTATAACTTCGGAAATCAGTTTCGAGTGTTATTTAAATATCGTAAATTGAAAGTCGACTATATTATACCGAACAGGTTTGATGTTTTTATCTATACCCCAGGTATAATATGGATAGCCTGTGACGGAGGGATTATACATATGCAATGACCTCGGCTTGTATAGTTTAGCGAGATTATATATGGTCGTCATAATTCATGAGTGGGTGAATTATGGACACGAAATTAGATTTCGTGACGGATATACCTAAACTTAGAGAGTCTCACAATATGAAGTGTACTCGTTGAGCACTTGGGCAAAGCGATATGAATAATACAGATTAATCATAATACTTCATCGGATTAAATGCGTTAATTCGAATCGTTTAATCGGTTAAACGATAACACATGCATAAGGGCATTTTTTATCAACAATAATTAATATGTATTTAACTATTTATATTTGATATAAAATTTGATTTGATACATATTAATTATTTTTCAAATGAGATTTTGACACATGTCAAATATATGTATTTGTTATTTAATGTAAATAGAATACATATATAATAATAATTATATTAATTATTTATTTAGATATTTAATTATTAAATATTTGAATAATTAATTGATAAACTTTTTCATAATTATTATGAAATATGTTTAATTATTATTTGAACACATGGCATGTTTTTATTAAGCTAAATGTGTGTGAATTTGATTGGCCACAAAAAAAAAAAACTTAATATAATTTAATTAGATTAAATTGTAAAAAATGACCATAATACCCCTAAATGACGGCAATGTAATTTTAAAAAGGGAAATGTTTTCTTCTTCTTTTATTCATCATCAATGGCCGACCAAAACACCATAAAAAGGCTCTCAATTTTGGTTTGAAGAAACCATGAAGAAATGAAGGAAAATCAAGAAAAAAGGATTTAGGAGATTTAAGGTAATTCTTCAAAACCCTAAGCTTAGAAATTTATTTTCTTGTTTCTTGATGATTTAGAAAGGTTTTAGGGTTCCTTCAATTCTGAAAAATTGGGGCTTTTGGTTGTTGATGATGGATTGGAAGCTAATGAAGCATGTGTGAAGTGTATTGGATGAAATTAGTGTAATTAGTATCCAATTTGTTCATTTGATGACATGTTGCCATTCTAGAGTGTTATGACCACTCTTGTAATGCCTAGAATTATTCTTGGGTTGTTCATATATGGTGACTTGATTTGGTGTTTTGATTAATTGATTTAATCTTGAAAATTTGGATTTAAAGCATGAAAAATCTTAATTTTCGGTACTGGATCAGATCTGTGCAAACTGGAAATTTGGTGATGAAAATAATGTGTTATGAATGTATTGGATGTGTTTTGGGAGTTGGAACAATTTCCGGAAAGTGTTTCGGAGTTGAAATAAGCGAAAACGGCCAAAAACGGCGTTACCGGGTGACTTTTGAGCCAACCGGGTGACGGCTGTCCAAACAGTGAGTTTGTCACTGTTCGGGCAGCCCATGAACTGCCCTAACACTATTGGGGCTGACCTGGGCAGTCCCCTAAGTGTCGGGTGGTCGGTTCGGTCAAAAATATGTTTTGCGTCATTTTGCGGAAAAATATTTTTCGTAAAAGTTTTGCGATGTTTCATTCATGTTTATGTCGCTATTTGATATCGAATAAATAGGTTTAGGTGAAATATGAATAAATTATTCATATTATATATTGAATAATTTATTCAGTAATTTGAAAAAGTTTTAAATTACGATTTCGCCCGAACCGCGCTTCCGCTGCGCCCATCGCCCAAAACCCCAACAGCATGACACCTGGCATCTCGTGGACACGAAGCAAAATAAAAGTATGACGGATGTGACAGGCATTTAAAGAAGACCATTATGCTTTCTCATCTTCCTATGAATGATTCAGAAACCCAATCAATACTCTTCTGTTGGCGGAGAAAGAAAGGCAATCATTACAAAAAAAAAAAAAAATGAATCTTTGGCGATATGTATAGCATCTTGACCCGAAGGATATGGAAATTGTCATTACAAGCTGCAACTCAAGGGGACATGCTCAATCTGTACCACCATTTTTTTAAAGTTCTCGGCATCAACTCACTAACTCGTTGATACCGAGAACTAGGAGACAGATGTTGATGATGGTTTTTCACCCTGAGGAAGTTTGAATCCCAATGAGGGATAAAATGAAGTTTGTACTTAGCCAAAAGGAGAATGATGAAGGCCCAAAGGGACTGAAGTCAGACCAAGGACATGACCCCATTACACGAAGGAGTTTTCCCAAGGGAAGAACTTGTTGGTGATGGAGCAAAGTTAGGATACCGACCCGACCCGTAGAAGAAGTGTTAGATTTGACAGCATTTGATCATTTGTGGAAGCCGACCCGAGGGAGTCATTGTGTGTAGACCCGACCTGGTTAGAGAAGCTAGGAAGTTTGACCAGGCCTCATTCACCTCGACATCATGACTTGAGGAGCAGAGTTGGGGCCACAAGTTTTGTGCTTAAAGTATGTGACGTATGCCCTAGTAGAAATGATAAGCTTCTAGAAGACTTGTGATGATTATGGAAAAAACAACGATTCTCATTAGAAGTAGCCCTTGTCAACCTCCATATGGCGGTGCAGTGGCAAAGCAGAACCGCCACAGGCCTCCACAGGCTAGTCTGTCGACAGTGAAAATGGAGTATTCTGATTGGCCAAATTGTGGGTAGTTGAGGAGAATTGTTGCTGCAATGATGGCAATGACATGGTCTGACGTCATACGCGGTGAAATAGTGAATTTAGAAACCTATATAAAGTGGTTGAAGCCACATATTTAAATGAGGATATTTTTTCACATATCATTATTTGTAAAAGAGCTATAGACTTAACTAGTGATATAGAGAGAAAAATCGGTCGGTTACTTGACCAAATGAGTGAATTATAACGGACTTGTAGAAGACCCGAGGTGTTGTCAACTCTTTATAAGTAAACCCGGTCACGGTTCCAGTTCGGAACCAAAATCGAACTAGAAGGAACCAGATGAGGTTGGTTCCTTTTGGTTCCGATTCGGGAACCAAAACCGAAATCGGTTCGGTTCCACTTTTAAAATTCAAATAAATTTAAGTTTTTATTTTTAATTTTAGTTTTTACTTTAATTTAATAAAATTCAAATAAAAAAATTATTATATTTATTTGATAATTATATCCAATTATAAATTTCTTTAAAATTTAACATTTTTTTAAGAAAAAAATTAACCGGAACCATCCGGTTCCAGTTCCGGTTCCACAAGAGTGGAATCGGGAACTGGCCGGTTCGGAACCGAACCAAACCGGTGGCCAAGTCTATCTGTAAGCATACCACACCTCTTGTAGCTCGGGTCAGTTTTTAACCCCGAGAAGGTAATAAAATATCTTATTACTCTCATTGACATAGGTTAGAGCAACTCTTAGCCAAATCACGTAAACCATTGTCTTTGTGATTATATGTCTGTTTGCTAAGTTTTTTTTGGTTCCCTACTAACTAAACAAATTCATTGTTGAGAGAGGTTTGTTCGAGAGGTTGATTTCTCAAATTGCCCTTGGAACCAAAAACAGCTGTAATAGTTGTGACCTTTAGATCAAGATAGAATAATTTTATTGTCACATCAAGACTCATGTTCATTGTCGCTATTAATTTTAACTTCATATTACCAGAGAAGTGAAGTCAAAATTATACATGGCAACGGGCCGGGCTCGGGCCGGGCTTATCAAAGCCCGCTCGAGCCCCAAAAAAAAAAAATTTGGCACGGGCTTTCACCGGGCCAGGCCGGGCCAAGACTGGGCCCGATTTTTTAATTATAAAAAATTATAAAAATTAAAAATTTATTATATAAATATATATATTTTATAATTAAAAATATTTAATTATTTATTTTAAGTCCGAGCTCAATTTTTTTATTATAAAAAATTATAAAAATAAAAAATTTATTATATAAATACATATATTTCATAATTAAAAAATTTTAATTATATATTTTAAGCCCGGGCCGGGCCCGAGCCGGGCTCGGATTTTGAGGCCCGGCCCGGGCTTTTTCCACCCCGGGCTGAGTTTCGGGCTTTTCTGCAACCCCTAGTCAAAATTAATAGTAGCAATGAACAGAGTTATGATTTATGATGTTGGACCGGAATTAGGCAGCATCTCGGAAATTCTTCTCCTAAACTTGCCTGCAATTTAAATAACACAATATCAAACTGTACAATGAGTGACCCCTTTCTTTTCTTTGGGAAAATTTTAATCCTCAACGAGTAAATATGTAAATGAAAGTTATTTAAACTCCTAATTACAAGCAACAAGCCACAAGCTTTAATACAAAGATGTTGGCGGTATTTCATATAAGACCAGAAAATAAAATAAAATTCACAAAGCACTTTTTTTCAGAAGTGTTTCCAGTACATGGAATTGCAGACTTACTATCATTACCACCAAGCTGATTAACAGCTTCTTCGAACCAATAATGGAGCTTGTGTCCATTGTAAGGGTTCATTCCCAGAGCCATCAGAGCGATTACAACCCATATCAGAATCAGGGGCTATGAAAGTGAGGCCCGAGCAAAAGCCAATAAGAAAGACAAATAATAATTTTAAAAAAAAAAAAAGACAATAAGAAATCAATGTGGCGATGATCATCAAGTGTAAGAAAGATCGACTGAATCACACATGCCACATAATATCCACTGAATCACAGATACCACATAATACGCTAATTGCCAGAAATCTAATATCAGATTCAGAGACAAATATTTCCAAAAAGAGCATATGTTCACCTCAAACTCGCTGACCTCGTCAATTCTAGCAATTATACGTTTCCTAAAAAAAATACATTCAAAACAACCATCAGCAAGAATTCTGTTACCTCAAGTTCAGCAGAGGTCAAATTCGAAACACCGGTTCATAATCATTGAAGTACATAGCAACAGAAATTAACAATGCAAATATTATTCATGCATTGTCGAAAATAACAAATTCTACTATATATAAGTTAAAATCTCAAGGATTCAGCTGGGCAGAAGCCCTTCAAAGCAACTTGTATGAACAAACATCACAACAAATTCATTTCACAACTTTTAACTTTTAAAAGGGACAATTCTATATTATGTCAGCCACTGAACGAATGCTGTTTGAACCACTTCACAGGTAAATCGGTTTTAGTGTACTACTGCCTGCCCCTCTTCATGCTGCATGATGGGCATTTGTATTGCTTAATACTCTCAGCCTTAGCAGGTGTTATCTTCACGCACTTTCCATGGAACCACCTCTCACAGATGTCACAGCCGATCCAAAACTCATCTGCATTGTAATTACCACCACAGCTGCCACAAAGGGTTTCACTATGTTCGTCTTCCTCATCCTCAAAACTCTCATCTGCAAGCTTAGGGTTACTTTTCACTTGACCATCATTTGATCTCTACACAGATAAAGAACCCAATAATGAATACAGAAATAAGGATATACTACTAAGCAAAAACAGTAAGAACAAGCAGACTAAAGAAGTAGAGGAATTCTTCCTTTGCAGGAAGTCAATATTTCAAAATTTAGGACGCCCCTACAATCCTCAAACATCTTTTATGCGGCATTACTTAAACAACATTGCAATTGCATGATCATTGTTGGGTGGCTCAAAGTTTTCATTTATTTTTGTTGTTACATATAGAACCTCGGAGAATTATAGAATGCATATTACTAGCTTGAATATGAAAGCCTCACAGACAAAGAAAATTTAAAAGTTTTGAATAGAGTTGAGGCATTGAGCTATCAAACCTTAGTGCTACCCTTAGATTTGCTGCCACTGTCCACACTGGGCTTATCTTTTACAGGCTTCCTCTCTGTTACAACTTCAAACACAGTTGGCAGATCATTCATCATGCTAAAAAGACGTTTCCTGTAAAGCAAAACTGACGTAAGAACTAAACAACTCTATTCTCAACAAATCAAGTTTGGCTAATAAACTCAATACAGCTTATAAAAATATAAAAATAACTGAGAATATGAATACAACTAATTTTCTTGGATACTACCAGAAATCAATAAGAGATAAACTTTAAACCATTCTTTCACCATTTCATGACCCAATCTAGGCCTATCACTCAGCTGCAATGAAAGCACAAAGATCAAGTAGTGAAACATGCATTAACTATAAGCTGTGATGCAGTTAATTTATTCTCTCTGTTTGACAAGACATTCTGTTTAAGCCCTCACCAGACAATAATGCACCGCCAGGCCGTTATTTTAACCATTTGCATTATAACAATGATGATTGCATAGAATAATAAATTAATAATAAAGAGAAATGGAAGGAAAACAAAAGAGGAAGGCCAAACTAGTATCAGTAATCTGGCCTGCTTTGGCAACTTGGTTTCATAACCAAATAATGTCAGAAGGTAGAAAAGGAGAATTGAACTAACCAATATCAACAGAATTTCAAACAAAAGCTTTATATTCAAGTTTAACTCAAAACTCACAAAACAGAAAAAAGGTACTTATGCAGCTACTCAATTTCTCCGATCTTAACTCAAATTGCATAATAAAAATATATGCCACCAAACACACACACACACACACACATATATCTAAAACAAGTCAAAGGACATCACACGTATGTATGCAGAATAATACATAAAAGCAATAGCATAAAGAAGAGAGGAATAAGAAAAGAATACTATGATATGTATGTAATTAAGGTACTGTGACTTTTAATCCACAACTGTTAAGGAATTAAAATAACTGGCTGTCCAATAAAATGGGAGGATGATTGCTATACATTAGTTGCCAAGTAAAACTTGGCTATCAAACAATTTAAATGTAGTGTTTTAAAAACAAGAAAAAGCACAGCGGTAACAAAATACCCAAAGTTTCCACGCAGTCGCTAGAGTCCAATACAAGTACAATAGCCACAACAGAATGTTAAAAATAGCATGTGTCAAGACTAGCAATAGTTGTCAGCAATAATATTGAACTAACATGCTCATAACTCACACGAATGCAACAGAAAGAAGCGACAAAGAGACGCAATTTACCTTTCATTGCGGTTGAGACGAGCTCCAAGATAAAAAGCCACAGAAAGCAACCACGAATCAGTGTGCACCGCAACAAGGGACAGCCAGTCCTTCCGGTTCATCCCATCTCTCGCAAAATTAATCCCAAGGGCCGGCTCAGGAAGCTCCGGCGGAACTTCCTCCGCCGGCAGAGTCACTTCCCACGACTCATTCGGATGCCCATACAAGCACAAATTCTCCTTATCTAAGTCACAAATTAACCTCAAAAAAAAAAATTCACAAAACAAATCCACACGATTGTCCACGTAATCATAAACTGACCTAATTGGACATTAAGAACAAAACAAAACAAAAAAAAAGAATTCGGATCTACAAATATACATTACCTGGATCACACAGTTCGTAAAACTCATCGACATCTGAGAGAAATATCAAAGCAACAGATCACGCCACGTGTCATTTCTAGTATTTAGAAAAGAAAAAAAAGGATAGGGGTTACCGTAAGTTAAAGCACGGACAACGGCAGCTCTACGAGAGCAGTAATCTTTGAAGATCCCTTCTACGGTGCGGGGACTGGAAGCCATTTCCATTTCAAATTAAGAGATCTATCTTTGTTTGTTTGTTTGTATTTTAATTTTAATTAAATAAGTTTGAATTGGAGGGAGGGTACGCTGTGAGTGAGACCATGGAGCTTCAGGAGGAGATGCACACGTACTCGGTCTGTCTCGGAGCTAATTTCTTTTCTTTTCTTTTTTTTTTTATTTGCCAGTTGCAGATATAATTAATTTTGGGAAAAATTTATAAAATTGACCAGTTAATTTTCCTAATTCTCAAAATTAACTTATATTGTGAAAAAAAATATATTAATGATCAAACATAATCATTTCTTTCTAAATTATATATAATTACACAATAATCAACTATTTTTTCTTTTTCTTTTTTTTTTAGGAGAAATATCAAACGGTCCAAACCAACTCTTATAATTCGATAGGAAAGTTTTGTATAGTTTATTAAGTTAGGAAATATTTATAATAATAAAAAGGATAAGGAAATTAAAGTTAATTCAGAGAAAAATTAATTTTTAGAGAAAAAGATAAAACTAGATAAATTTACAATTTGGACGTCCGAGAGCAGGAATGGGAGGCCAGTAAGATTGCATGCGCTCAATGCGGGCTGCTCGATGAGGTATTCCGAGTGCTGATGCGGTTGCCTACTTATCCTCTAATTATAGGGGAAATCAAAGGCGAGCGACCGAACCTGCTCCCGGATTCTTGAACATAAGCCACTTATAATTTTCCCAAATTTTATTTTTTTCCTTAGAAAATCAATTTTTCCCCAAATTAATTTCAATTTTTGACCTGTTTCATGATATTAAGTGTTTTCCAACTTAATAAATCAGACAAAATTAACATATCAATGAAACCCAACTAATAAAATCATCTCAAAACAATACAAAACTACCGACTTGCATAACTTCATTAATTACTCTAATTTATTATTTTTCCAACTAATGATAGATGATTATATATATTTTTGAGATGTATTTATGAGAGATTATAGGAGAAATAACAATATTATTGACGGCTGATTTTTGTTACAGGGACAAGTCCGGAAACTCATTCCTCGAACAACATTCCTCCAACTGTGAATTTATTTGATTTGTTGGGAACCAAAAGCAAACTTAGCAGAAAAAATGGAAAGTACACAGATAAGAACAGAGGATTTAATGTGGTTCGGCGGAATGGATCTGACCTACGTCAACGGACACAAAGAAAGAGAATTTTTATAACGTGGTCGGGTTTTACCGACCAAGGCAAAATGACTAATACAAGTGCGATCGACCTCTCTCGCCTCCTCTCTCCAAAAATTAAGCTTTTTATCTCTCTTATAAGCTTTTTGAATGAAAATTGCCCAACCCCCAAAAGTACACTCAACCCCTTTAAATAACAGAGAAAATAGCATTGTTCCCCGTCCTCGTGACGTCACCCTCGAGAACCTGCCACTGCTAAAAGTAGACCTGTCATTTGACACTTCATTAAACTCAAACCCTTTATTGAAAAACTTCACACGCTACCTTCATGATGCCAACCTGTATCCACTCGTTCACGCGGTAGCGTGTGTTAGAGGTAATCTTACAAGCTGCTCATGTCAGATCAAGACTTATAGATTATACGAGTCCCCAAGTTGTGTTTACACCTCTGTACTCAGTCCAGATCAATGTCACCCCGTCATGTCCCACAAGGTCGGGTCGGACCTGAGATTCCTGATCGTCATGCTCTTCTAAACATTTTTACTCCTCGGGTCGGTGAGGAAATGATAACCGAGCTCGTCCACTCTGCTGGGCCAGATGCCATTGATTACTATTTTCGACCTTTTAGCACACTAGACTGGAAATTCCCTTCATGCCATTCTGAACATTCTGAATTTGCTGAGGACCCTGAGGCCCAAAAATCACTATCAACAAATATTGTGTAGTGATTTGATCGTAAATTTATATTTAGAGTTTAAGTACTCTAATTTAACTTGTGATGAGTAATTTGTTTCAAAAATTATCTTTATTCAATAAAAATATTTTTTTTTCAAAGTTGGTTTAATTTTGAAAATAAGAAAAGTTAATTAATTATGTAAATTTCTCTTTGTTTTGTACTAAAAATATTACATATTAGAATGATAGAAAATCTTTTGAGATTCAAGATTTCGACATTCAAATGATTGTTCATTTTAATTAAATTTGATATTTTATGTAAAAATCTTGAATTTTGATTGGAAACAGAAAAATCATGTATGTTTAAAAATTGATAATGTAGTCGAAACAATCTTTTATCATAACCACAATTATGCCAACTCTATACAAGCATATGCATTTTGGAGGGTAGAAAGTAAAAATGAAAGTGGAAATATTGATTTCACTTTCTTTTTTTATATATATATAATAATTTCATTATATTAGGGAACTCTAATTTTTTTTCCTGTTTTTATTTTATTTTGTTTACTCAAATACTTTAATAAATATTAGTTGTCTATTATTATTATTTGACAGAAAAGTAATACAATCTTTCTTACGTAAATACTTGTGAAGGAAAATCAAATTAATTTTAGAAGCAAAAATTAAAGCTTTTGAGTTATAGGCTTTGAAGACTTAGGAATGTCTATTTTTCAAATGAAAATCGATCATCCCCTGTTGGAAAATGCTCCTAGTAAGCATTTTGAGGTACAATTTTAAGCATGGTCCATTTCGTGTTAGTGGTTGCTTTTTAGTGATTCGGATACTCCTCCGTGAGTAGTTCGGAATGGTATACTCATATGCTTAAAATGGTGCTTGGGTGAATGAGAAATTGTTGCTCAAAGTTCACCCATTGGTGTTGCATCCTGGGAAACAAACGTCTCACGTTCTACTGCACCATTCGGTAGGGGACGAATTTGTTTTAAGGAGATTGTTGCCATATCAACAAGCCTCGGAATAGTGAAGCATTGGGTCAGGGGCTGATTTCAATTTTAAAACTGACCTTGTTTGCTGGTTCGGCTCTGACTTACTTATTGGATCGTCAGGGTCAGGGGCTGATACCGAGAAACTCATCAGAGTCTGACGTCAGGGTCAGGGGTTGATTTCAGGGTCTGTAGCACCTCGCTCGTTCGGGTCTGAATCCTTTTACCGTCAGGGTCTGAAACTCGTGGGTCTGAAACTCGTGGGCCTGAAACTCAGAGTCTAAAGCTCGCCGTTGGGTCTGAATCATCTCATCAAGGTCTGAAGCTCGCCGTTGGGTCTGAATCATCTCATCAGGGTCTGAAGCTCGTCGTTGGGTCTGAATCATCTCATCAGGGTCTGAAACTCATCAGGGTCTGAAGCTTGATTTCAGGGGCTGAACCAGTTCTGGATTTCCTTACTACTTTCATTTTTTGTGTTGTGTTTTTACTGGTAGTTCAAAGTCCTTTGTAAGAACACAGTAACCAAATATTTATGTATTAGTCTTAAAACAAATTCGATATGTGGATATGGAAAACAGTCCAAACACAGTTGATCCGAATATGGCAGCCTTTTCGGCTGGCCAAAATGTTCCAGCCTCTGGGCTTAATGTGGCAGCCTCTGTGGCTGGCCAAAGTGTTGTGTCAGCCTCTTCGGCTGGCCAAAATGTTTCAGCCTCTGGGCTTAATGTGGCAGCCTCTGTGGTTGGCCAAAGTGTTGCTGCCTCTATGGCTAGACAACATGTTGGACATGTGAGCCATGTCAATCATGTTGTGGAAAAACCTGAAAAATTCACTGGTCAGAATTTCAAAAGGTGGCAACAAAAAATGTTCTTTTACTTGACCACGTTGAACCTTGCAAGGTTCCTAAAGGAAGATGCTCATGTACCCAAAGAGGGTGAGAATGATATTCAAGTGATCAATATCATCGATGCTTGGAAACATTTTGAATTCCTATGTAGGAATTATGTGCTGAATGGGCTGAGTTATTCCTTGTACAGTGTGTACACCAGAATGAAAACAGCTAAGGGGCTTGGGAATCCTTAGATCGAAAAATAAAAACTGAGGATGCTGGTACTAAGAAATTTATCGTAGGCCGTTTCCTAGATTTTAAGATGGTTGACTCCAAAATTGTGTTAAGTCAGGTTTAAGAACTGCAGATTATTCTAGCAGAAATTCATGCTGAGGGGATGGTTTTAAGTGAAACCTTCCAAGTAGCCTTGATAATTGAAAAACTACCACCTGGTTGGAAAGATTTCAAGAATTATCTAAAGCATAAGCGAAAAGAAATGAACATTGATGACTTGGTTCTTAAGTTTAGAATTGAGGAAGATAACAGAGTATCTGACAAAAGAGGGATAACTCATGAGGCCAAAGCAAATGTTGTTGAACATGACCATAAGAAAAAGAACCTCTAGAACAAAGGGTCAAAGTGTTGGACAATTATGACCCATAGTGTCACTATTTGTACAGATCATGGTGTTGTTGTACAAATTAACTATGTGACAAAGGAGATTGCACTCTTATCATTTGTGATTAGATCACCTAGATGTATAAATGATAGGAGGTCCCTATGATTTGTTCCTGGACGGAGAATGATATGAGACAGTATCAATCCACGAAGGATAAATCATTAAATATCCCTAGTCAGAGTATTATCGAGATTGGACATCGATAAATACGTAAAAGCCTAGTATTACGCTTGTGCGCGTTGTGAGGGCACAACGACATAGTTCTCATATATTTGGGTATAGGATACTCATGCAAGTGTAATAGGAGGTTGTGTTTTACTGATGGTACGGGAAACAGCTTCGCTCTGGATAGACCCCCTCAGAATTCCATTGGTAGTATGACTATGTGTCTATGGAAGTCCGAAATCAGGGTAGGTGTATTTGGTTTTAACCTGAGACTTGCACCGCTAATACTTGCGACAATCAATATACTTTGGTTGCGGTCGTCCAGGGCTTTAACAGGTTCTGTGTACGCCTATGCTGGGTATATTGAGAATCGTAGTGTGTTGGGTGTGATGTCAAGACGGAAGTGTCACTCCAGTCATATAGAGATGATGGTCACGTAGGATACGGTACTAGTACTCTTAAGTACTGCAGCCATCGGGATAAAATGACAAGGTCATGTTTATCCTATTATAGAGACTAGTTACCAGACATCCGATATGTGTTTCGTACGGGGCAGACATAATTCCAGCCCCAGGCCTAGCACGTGATCATCCAATACTGGACATAAATATACGCAATACTACGTATACTACGCATGATATAGATCATTTATTCCTGTAAGGATATTTCTGGAGAATTGGGTAGGCATGACGCTTTGCTAGAAGCCAACCTTGTCTTGTAAATCGGTATAAACGTAGTACGAGGTACTTACGTGTTCGGATAGTCCGACGACCGAATTTACTGCCAACATATCTGGGGATCTCATGGGTCTCTTCCCGAAGATTCACCGATGACGTATGACTCGCACTCTAAATTAATCTGGGATTAATTAGAAGAGAGAGAAAATTAATCTAGGATTAATTACGGAGATATTTTATCTGGGATAAAATATCAATTTAAAGAGAGATAACGATTAATTTGGAATTAATCGATAAATTAATATATTCAATATATTAAATGAAATTGGATTTCGACGCGGAATTAAAATTAGATTTTAATTCGGGTGAACGAATTAATTTAGAATTAATTCGTTAGCGACGTGAATAGTGATTTCGCTAGGCGTAATCATTTAATTACAACGCAACGGAAAATTTGTTAATTTGGAATTAGCGAACCCGAGCCCGGGATTATTTGCGAGCGTATTCGCATTTCGAATTCGAGTGCGGCACGCAAGTCAATCAAGCGTCAAATCGCTAGTCTCATCTAGCGTCACATCATTCGTCAATCAAGTGATGAATGTCTTTCACTTTGAGTGATTGACGCCAGTCACTATTCACTGAGTGATGGATTGATGAAGTGATGTGTGTGGTTGGTGCCATTAAGGCTTGACTTTTTTAATGCCAAATTCATGTTAAATGAATTTGAAATTCACATTTGGGTATTAGATACACAAATTTGAAGCCAACAACACACAACTCTTTCTTTCTCTCATCTCTCTCTCTCACGCCCATGGTGGGCAAAATTCTTCACTGGTTTCTGTCAAGAAACTGTGAGCTAAGGAAGCAAGAGTGGTGATTTTTATGGCAAAAATCACAAGAGCTAGCACTCCGAGAGACATGCTAAGGTGATAGGGAAGTCCACCCATGAGCCGGGAATCGTTTGACGAAGCTTGGAGCTTGGAAGATGACCTCCAAAGGCCGAAAATCATTGAACTGCTCACTGCCACTACCGAATGCAGTAAAGAGGAGAAAATCAGATTTTGTTGCCTCTCGCGTCGCTCAACCGATCGATGTGAGTATTCCACAACTTCGTTGATTTGTATTCGCACTTATTTCATGCTTGTTTTATGATCTTGGGACCTTAGCAAACACCAACAATGGTATCAGAGCAAGGTTGAGCATGAAATTGATTTAGGGCTTAAAATTTGGGTAAAATTGATTTTGAGCATGTATAATGAAATTGGATGAATTAGTATGCTTAAATGTGTTTTAATTGATGATTGATTGGATCAATTTGATGAAATGTTGTTTGGAACAAATTTCCCCAAATTTTTATGTTGACCGAATGGTTGGAAGCCCTTATTGTCTTGGAATTTTTGATTTTTTTGTTCATTGGATGAATTTGAATCAATTGGGATGTTGATTTAATGTCGATTGTGGAATTAATTGGATTGAAACCGAATCGGACATAAAATTACCCTCCATTGCCGAGAGTGAAGAAGCATGTTTGGGTTTGATTTTGATCAAAATATGTTGGACACTAATTGATGTAATTAAGCATGATTAATTGTATAAATTAATGTTTTGGAAATATTGATTTGGGTGATTAATTGTGTTATACACTTTAGGATTAATTAGATTATGAAATTGGACTTTTATGATTTAATTAATTGGACCTTAAATTGATTGGGCTTGTTATGTTGTTATTGGGCTAATTGGGCTTGGTTGTACCAAGATGGGTTTAGGCAAAATTGGTTGGATCCAATTGGGCCCAATACCGCATCCATAAAGCCCAAATGCGACTAATGGACCTTTAAAGTTTAATTAGGCCTAATGGGCCAAAATTGATTTATAGGCTTATGGGGTAATTCCCGGATTGGATTTTGGTTATTCGGTTTGACCTGAGTTGACCAAAAGTCCACGCCTTATGAAATTAATTAAAAGCCCATTGGACTTTAATTGAATTGACGTTGGACGTTAATCGGGTTTTGAGACCCGTAACGATTAAATTTGGAATTTAAATCGTAAAAGGTTCGTCAAATAAAGTGTAGTATTTAATTTGGAATTAAATAAGCGAATTAGAATTAAATGCATATTGAATTGGATTTAATTTTGTTTAATTTAATTCGAGAATATGTAATTTGAGTACTTATTCGCAAAACGAGTTTGACTCGAACAAAATCAAATCGTTGTTTAAACATTGGATGATCACTAATTATCAGATTAATTAATTTGATTAGATTGACTGATAACATGTTTGTGTGAATACATGGTTGCGATGCATGAATAATGTATATCGGATGGATATTATATGGGTGGGGCAATTTTAGAAATTGTTGTAATAAATTTGATTTATTAATTGGACCTGCGTGTCCAGCCTTATACCTATTTATTCTTTGTATTATCTTCTCACATATCCCCTCAATGTAAATGAGGTTTCTTTAGAAGTGTAGTGTAATGGGTAGAAGTAATACATATGCTAGCGGGAGAGAGAAATGGAGAGATTTGATCTAGGATCAATGTGTAAAGTATTCATCCGCATATCATTATTATTTTACATACGCGCTTTATTATGTGTTTAGAATGCATGTTTAAGGGTGTATGATGATGAGACCTTAACAAAGATAATAAATTGGTTGCCAATTTGCACTCGAAAAACCCTCGCAAAATATTAAGCGTTTTTCCTTCCATTGAGTAACTCTCACTCAAGATCCGATACTAGCATTGGCTTGTTGGCCAAGTCAAGGTCCGTCGAGGATGTGTTTGAATCACGAAGGCTTTGTTCTATATTGGTGTCTTGTCCAAGTTGTGGTTTGTTGGCCAAAGTCAATACCACTTCTTGTCCATCGACAATGATTACGAAGCTTTCCATGGTCAATGGGTCGCGCTTAACTGGGATAACTAAGTTTGTTGTGCCAAAGCCAATGCTTAGTTGATTCAGAGGAAAAATGTTAGGTAATACATTGGATGTATTGGCATATATAAGATATATGTTTCGGACTTGGATGTCCCCCTATTGGATCTAGGAATTGGATTGGATCCAATCGATCTTAGAGATCTACCTAGTTAATTATCATACAATTTGTTGGCCAAAGTCAAGATTGTGTGATATTTAACGGGATCCTAGCCCGCTAGAAAACACGGTTTCCCGAGTACTCGACAGAGGGTTAGAGGCTCGCCGAAAAATAGTGGGAGGCAAGAATTGAATTTGCAATATTCGTTTAATTACTTGTCATACGCGCTCAATCAAATATCATTCGTCAAATAAATTAAATGTTAGTTGGACTAATATTTAAATTGTTGTTTTAATAAACAGTTGGACTGTATTCAAACAATTCAATTATATTTGGTTATATAATTGGATTATAGTAATCAATATATTTGATTTAATTAATTATAGTTGATTAAATAGTTGGACTATAGTAATCATTATAATAAATAGTACATAAATCGTTGATTAAATAGTTAGACTATTAAAATCAAGATAAAATTGAAAGATTGACATTTAAAATATAATCCTAGGGAAAATGTATTTAAATGGTTTAATTTTCAAATTGGAAATAATTTCAGGATGGTCCTGGAAAATAATAAGTTACTTTATTTGATAAAATAACATATTATGCCTAAGCCCGGAGTTAAGCAAATAGTAGAGCATAATCTTTGGAAGATTTATGCAATGATAACTTTAGTGCTTAATCCATTTAACTTGTCGCAGTAGACTCCTTAATTTCTGAATCAGAACTAAGGATTAGATCCTTAAAGTATGATAATGAAATTGAAGGATCTTCATAGATCTATACTTAGATCTTATAAGTACTAAATTGTAAACATAACTCTTGGAGAGTTAATGACTATTCTCAAGGAGACAAAGTCAAAGTTTGCAATAAGGCAAGTAGCGCAAGGCGCACCTTACTTCGATATTCTAGAAACCTGAGGCTTGGCCAAAGGCTACTGGAATGTGGAAAAGGGCAAAGGCAAAATCATTATAATATTCTAGGAAGATAAATGACATATCCCAAAATGTCTGCTTAAATGTGGCAAATGGGATCGAGGAAGCGTGACTGCCGTTTGAACAAGGCAGACATGAAGGAATTGAAGAACGAGCAAGGCTCTGACTTCAAATATGTTTGTCACAAATATATTCACTACTAGTATTAAAATTGGATTTTAAATATTTAATGTGGTACATAAATATATACTGATGTTCAGAATCTGCTATGAGCAGGATACTGACTTCAATTGAGATTTATCTGCAAATTGGAAACGGGACGGAAGTCACTGTTTTAACCGTAGATACCTAATTTAGGAACTACCCTTCGGGTTTGTACTTAAATTAGGAAACTGTTATAATGTAACTAGTTTGACTAGAAACATTATCTTTATATCAGTGTTTAACCCGCTGCGGGTGAACCTTTATATTCTAGAACACTAAAGTGTTTTATTATATAAAGATGATATTGAGATAATCACATTAGATGTGAATAACAGCATTTATATTTTGAATATAAATAAATCTCAAACATATAAAATGACAAACAACTAGCTCAAACTGATTTAATCAGAAGAAACATATAGTGGCATTGTTGTCTGGGACGCAATTAAACAAGAATCGTATATCCACACTTTTGAAGAGTGGGTACTAGGACTGATTTGATTCCAGTCAAATAAAGTCTATGAATCTAGTTTATTAGGCAAAATGCCTATAACACCTTTACTTGGTAAAAGTATAAAAGCCACCAATCTGTTAGCCTAGTTCATAGTGAAGCAAGTGGGCCCATGTCTAGTTAGGCTAGAGATGAATATGAATATTTCGTGACCTTTACAGATGTGGCATCTCGTTATGGTTATGTTTTTCTTTTGAAGAACACAAATCAGAAACTTTTAAAGTTTCGAACGAAATAGACAAACAGATCGGCTAAGTATTAAACCATCACGGTAGACCGTAATGGAAAATACTTAAGAAATAAGTTTCAAGTATACTTGAAAGAGTATAGTATTCTTTCAAATGAGGACTCCTCCCGGAACACGTCAGTTTGACGGTGTGTCCGAACAGAGTAACCAAATTTTGTTGGACATGATATGGTTAATCATGAGTCGCTCTGAGCTACCATTTCCTTCAACGGATAAGCTTTTAACAGTGCAGAACTTATTTAGAATAAGGTTCCATAAAAATCTGTTTGACAGATTTCATATTAGATATGAACAGGATAGAAACCAGGTTTCTTAATCCTGAAAATTTGGGAATGCTAGGCATATGTTTGGATGATACCAAACTAAAACCCAAATTGGATAAGTGCCAATTGTAGTTATCCTAGGGATACCAAAGTATTGTACTTATACAACTCACAATAGAACAATTAGATTGTTGCTCACCATGCGATTTTCCTAAGAGGAATGCCGATATGCAGTGGTAAGTGGGAGGATAGTAAAACTTGATGAAAATCAGAGAAATACTGTTCAAGGCACCGAATCTTAATGGAACATAAATAGTTCATCAAGGATGAAACTATTCCAATAATCTTCGAATACATAAGAACCGCATATGTCGGAGAGAGTCAGAAAACAACCTGGGGTATGGGTTTCTGATCTCACCTCATAAAGATGTAAATCTTATTGAGATATACCAACTAACTACGTATGAGGAAGTGATACAAGGTATCGACTCCATATTATGGCAAAGTGTCATGATATCTGAATAGGATTCCATGTATATCAACAAGTTGGATACTAGTTGATGTACCGCAAGGCATTGTGCCTATTAGTACTTATTAGTCTTCAAGGAAGACATACATGGATGGCAACATACCAGCGTATAAAGCTAGGCTTTTAACGAAAAGGTATCGTTATCAACATTTTGTCGATTACGATTCAACTTTTTAATTGTTGCCACGGTAAATCCATTTGGATAATGCTTGCTAAAGCTGCGTGTTTCATTTATGAAATATGACAGCTTTACGGGAAAATCACTTTCCTGAAAAGGAAACCTTTTGGAGAATGTTTACAACATCCTGTCGGTTTTGTCGTACCAAAACTAGCAAACAAGGTTTGCAGGTTGTTCAATCCATGTTTGGATTGAAGCAAGCATTAGGTTTTTGGAATTGTCGTTTTGATGTGATCATAATGGTTTATGATTTAATTCAAAACGAAATGATTCTTGTGTATATAAGAGGGTTAGTGGGAGCGCACTGACAGTGGCTGTCCTATAAGATAATGATAATATGTCATTTCTTGGAAATGATATTCCCATAATAACTATCGGTGAAAGCTTGGCTTTCGAGAAAACTCTCTGAGAACTCGTACATTGAAAAATGTACGCGACCTGGTGTCTCATACTCTTTGAGCATATGGATTCACAGAGAGGCCAATCCAAGTGATAGTCACTGGATTGATGCTAAGAACATCCGTTAGTATCTTAGAGAACTAATGATGCTGTCTTAATCTGTGGAGATGGAGAACTTGAAGTGACTGGGATCACTACTGCAAGTTTCCTAAACCGATAAAGATGACTAAAAGTCGCAAACGGTACTATACAGTTTGAATAACGGAACAGTGAGCTGTAAATCTTCCAAACAAGATACTGTTACCGAATAAACAACATATGCGGGTTATTGATGCAGCTGAGGCAGCAATATAAGCCTTCTGGGTCGACAACAAATCTAATTAGATTAGATATAATTCTGTTAGCAGCTGAGCTAGGCTGCAGCGCAGGCTAAAGAATTAATGGTCTCATCAACGATCCAGATAAATACTTCGATACTCATCTGATTCGTTCGGATCATACATCGTGGCGATATGATGATCGTACAAATCGCATCAGACGATAATCATGCAAATCCGCTGACGAAAGCATTTCTCAGCAGTTTGAGCCAACCGTACATAGTTCGGGTGTAAGACACTCGAGTGACTGGCTATAGGCCAAGTGGGAGATTTTTAGACAATTATGACCCATAGCGTCACTATTTGTACAGATCATGGTGTTGTTGTACAAATTAACTATGTGACAAAGTAGATTGCACTCTTATCATTTGTGATTAGATCACCTAGATGTATAAATGATAGGAGGTCCCTATGATTTGTTCCTGGATGGAGAATGATATGAGACAGTATCAGTCCATGAAGGATAAATCATTAAATATACCTAGTCAGAGTATTATCGAGATTGGACATCGATAAATACGTAAAAGACTAGTATTACGCTTGTGCGCATTGTGAGGGCACAACGACATAGTTCTCATATATTTGGGTATAAGATACTCATGCAAGTGTAATAGGAGGTTGTGTTTTACCGATGGTATGGGAAACAGTTTCGCTCTGGATAGACCCCATCGGAATTCCATTGGTAGTATGACTATGTGTCTATGGAAGTCCAAAATCAGGGTAGGTGTATTTGGTCTTAACCTGAGACTTACACCGCTAATACTTGCGACAATCAATATACTTTGGTTGCGGTCGTCCAGGGCTTTAACAGGTTCTGTGTACGCCTATGCTGGTATATTGAGAATCGTAGTGTGTTGGGTGTGATGTCAATACGGAAGTGTCACTCCAGTCATATAGAGATGATGGTCACGTAGGATACGGTACTAGTACTCTTAAGTACTGCAGCCATCGGGATAAAATGATAAGGTCATGTTTATCCTATTATAGAGACTAGTTACGAGACATCCGATATGTGTTTCGTACGGGGCAGACACAATTCCAGCCCCAGGCCTAGCACGTGATCATCTGATACTGGACATAAATATACGCAATACTACGTATAATACACCTGATATAGATCCTTTATTCCTGTAAGGATATTTCTGGAGAATTGGGTAGGCATGGCGCTTTGCTAGAAGCCAACATTGTCTTGTAAATCGGTATAAACGTAGTACGAGGTACTTACGTGTTCGGATAGTCCGACGACCGAATTTACTGCCAACATATCTGGGGATCTCATGGGTCGCTTCCCGAAGATTCACCGATGACGTATAACTCGCACTCTAAATTAATCTGGGATTAATTAGAAGAGAGAGAAAATTAATCTAGGATTAATTACAGAGATATTTTATCTGGGATAAAATATCAATTTAAAGAGAGATAACGATTAATTTGGAATTAATCGATAAATTAATATATTCGATATATTAAATGAAATTGGATTTCGACGCGGAATTAAAATTAGATTTTAATTCGGGTGAACGAATTAATTTAGAATTAATTCGTTAGGCGTAATCCTTAAATTACGACGCAACGAAAAATTGTTAATTTAGAATTAGCGAACTCGAGCCCAGGATTATTTGCGAGCGCATTCGTATTTCGAATTCGAGTGCGGCACGCAAGTCAAATCAAGCGTCAAATCGCTAGTCTCATCTAGCGTCACATCATTCGTCAATCAAGTGATGGATGTCTTTCACTTTGAGTGATTGACGCCAGTCATTATTCACTGAGTGATGGATTGATGAAGTGATGTGTGTGGTTGGTGCCATTAAGGCTTGACTTTTTGAATGCCAAATTCATGTTAAATGAATTTGAAATTCACATTTGGGTATTAGATACACAAATTTGAAGCCAACAACACACAACTCTCTCTTTCTCTCATCTCTCTCTCTCACGCCCATGGTGGGCAAAATTCTTCACTGGTTTCTGTCAAGAAACCGTGAGCTAGGGAAGCAAGAGTGGTGATTTTTATGGTAAAAATCACAAGAGCTAGCACTCCGAGAGACTCCGAGAGACATGCTAAGGTGATAGGGAAGTACACCCATGAGCCGGGAATCGTTTGACGAAGCTTGGAGCTTGGAAGATGACCTCCAATGGCCGAAAATCAGTGAACTGCTCACTGCCACTGTCGAATGCAGTAAAGAGGAGAAAATCAGATTTTGTTGCCTCCTGCGTCGCTCAACCGATCGATGTGAGTATTCCGCAACTTCGTTGATTTGTATTCGCACTTATTTCATGCTTGTTTTATGATCTTGGGACCTTAGCAAACATCAACACAAAGATGGGCCCTAAAGGAGGAATTTCCAAGAAATCCAAATTTCAAGGAAGATGCTTCAACTGTGACAAAATAGGTCACAAGTCTTCTGAGTGCAGACTGCCGAAGAAGAAAAATAACCAAGAGGCTAATGTGATGGAAAACATGACTCAAGATGTTTAAGACATTAACCTTTCTGATGTGGTTTCTGAGGTGAATCTGGTGGGTTCTAACCCAACAGAGTGGTGGATTGACACTGGTGCCACTCGACATGTGTGCTCAGATAAGAGTATGTTCTCTTCATTTGAGTCTGCTGGTAATGGGGAAAAAATATACATGGGAAATTCAGCAACATCTGAGATTGAAGGTCAATGCAAGGTGATTCTGAAGATGACCTCTGGGAAAGAGTTGACTTTGAACAACGTTCTGTATGTACCAGAAATACGGAAGAATCTTGTGTCTGGATCACTTCTGAACAAGCACGGATTCCGTATGGTGTTCGAGTCTGATAAAATAGTTTTGACTAAAAATGGCATGTATGTGGGAAAAGAGTTTGTAACTGATGGGCTCTTTAAGCTTAATGTAATGGTTGTTAAACCCAATAATTTCAATAAAGCTAGTTCTTCTGCTTATATTGTTGAGTACTCTGATCTATGGTATGGTAGATTAGGACATGTTAATTTTAATTCATTGCGGAAATTAATTAACATGAATCATATTCCCAATTTTAAAATTGATAACAAACATAAGTGTGATACTTGTGTTGAGGCAAAACTAACTAGATCATCATTTCATAGTATTGAAAGAAACTATGAACCACTTGATCTAATTCATACCGATGTATGTGATTTTAATTCAATACAATCAAGAGGCGGTAATAAATATTTTATTACCTTTATTGATGATTGCACAAGATTTTGCTATGTGTATTTGATGAAAAGCAAGGACGAAGCTATAGAGAAATTTATTCTCTATAAGAATGAAGTTGAGAACCAACTGAATAAAAAGAATTAAGGAGTTAAGAAGTGATCGTGGTGGTGAGTATGTTTTTCCTTTTGAATCACTTTGTGAGCAAAATGGAATCATACATCAAACCACAGCTCCTTATTCACCTTAATCCAATGGGATTGCAGAACGGAAGAATCGTACCTTGAAAGAAATGATGAATGTTATCTTAATCAGCTATGGATTACCTCAGAATATGTGGGGAGAAGTTGTTTTATCAGCTAATTACCTTTTAAATAAGGTACCACAGAAAGAAGCAGGGAAAACTCCTTATGAAATATGGAAATGAAGAGTACCTATCTATAAATTTCTACGAGTGTGGGGGTGTCTTGCCAAAGTAGTCATTCATCCACCTAAGAAGGTGAAGATAGGACCAAAAACTGTTGATTGTATTTTCATAGGATATGTACATAACAGTAATGCTTATCGATTTCTTGTGCATGAGTCTAATATACCAAATATTCACAAGAATACGATAATGGAGTCGAGGAATGCATCCTTTTTCGAATACGCTTTTCCTTGTAAAACTATTTCGAATTCAAATGTGCATAAACGGGCACATGAGACTATCATTGAAGATAGTCAGGACCAAGAACACATAAATACTCCAGAGGATCAATAAGATGTTGAACTTGAACCAAGACGCAACAAAAGAGCTAGAATGGAAAATTCATTTGGTCCAGATTTTCTGACATTTTTGCTAGAAAATGATCCTCAAAGCTATAACGAAGCTGTAAGGTCAGCTGATGGTGCTTTGTGGAAAGATGCCATCAATAGTGAAATTGAATCCATCTTACAAAATCACACCTGGGAATTAGTGGATCTTCCTCCAGGGTGTAAACCTTAGGGTCCAAGTGGATTTTCAAAAAGAAAATGAAGGCAGATGGATCAATTGACAAGTACAAAGCAAGACTTGTAATTAAAGGCTACAGACAACGTGAAGGTCTTGATTACTTTGACACTTACTCTCCTATAACGAGGATAAATTCCATAAGAGTGATAGTAGCGATTGCAGCTTTGCGTAATCTTATGGTACATCAGATGGATGTGAAAACGGCCTTTCTAAATGGAGATTTAGATGAAGAAATCTACATGGAACAACCAGAAGGCTTTATAGCTCCAGGACAAGAAAAGAAAGTCTGCAAGTTAGTAAAATCCTTGTATGGATTGAAACAAGCTCCGAAACAGTGGCATAAAAGGTTGACGACACCATGCTGGCAAATGGTTTCAAAATCAATGAATGTGATAAATGTATTTATGTCTCTACGTTGATGACATATTGATTGTCGGGAGTGATGTTAAAATGGTAAAATCCACCAAGAATATGCTGAAATCTAAGTTTGACATGAAAGACATGGGTCTAGCAGATGTCATTCTAGGAATAAAAATCTCGAGAAGTCCAGATGGACTTATTCTTGATCAGTCGCACTATGTGGATAAAATTCTTGGTAAATTCAACAATGATGATTCTGCCATGGCTAGAACTCCTTTAGATGTGAGTCTACATCTATCAAAAAATAGGGGATAAGGTATATCTCAAGTAGAATACTCTAGAGTGATTGGGAGTCTGATGTATTTATCAAGTTGTACAAGGCCTGATATAGCCTGTACAGTAAACAAGCTCAACAGATATACGAGTAATCCAGGGGTTGATCACTGGAAAGCAATAGTAAGAATACTCAGGTATTTACGTTTTACTCGTAATTATGGGTTGCACTATCATAGATATCCAGTCGTAATCGAATGATACAGTGATGCAAACTGGATATCTGATATGAAAGACTCAAAGTCTACCAGTGGCTATGTGTTTACACTAGCAGGTGCAGTTATATCATGGAAATCCTCCAAACAGACTGTGATAGCCAGATCTACAATGGAATCAGAATTCATTGCATTAGATAAGTGTGTTGAAGAAGCAGAATGGCTGCGAAATTTTCTAGAGGATATTCCAAGTTGGCCTAAGCCAGTGCCAGCAATTTGCATTCATTGCGATAGTCAATCTGCAATTGGAAGGGCATATAACAATATGTATAATGGTAAGTCTAGACATATTCGTCGTAGACATAATATTGTTAGACAATTACTCTCTACTGGAGTTATTTCGATTGACTATGTAAAGTCAAATGATAACATTGCGGATCCGCTGACCAAATGGTTAAACAGAGAGTTGGTTGTGAAATCATCGAGGGGAATTGGACTAAAACCCATTAGATAAATGTTTATTATGAAGGAAAAACCAACCTTGTTGACTGGAGATCCTAAGATCTAGGTTCAAAGGGACAACCTACTCGTAAAAGACATAATTGGTTCACTGTGGGGGTTACCCTCTAGTCCATTCCTATGGTGAAATGAAACAGTGATGCTCGTTTGGAAAAAAGGTTAAGCAAAGGCTTTTAATGATTCTTATGCGTCGGGAATCCGAGCAGAGTATTACGAGATACTCTTAAATAAGAAATCACCTATGTGAGAGAGAAGTGGGGCCGCTTCAAAGGGAATTGTACGGGGCTTAATTCTTAGAAACTCTTGCAGAACCAGGTAGATGTTCATGGCCAAAATGAACATAATAATGAAAACTCAGATGTGTTAGGTAAAATATATGTGTGATATATGTTTTCATTTACATGAACGGTAGTACAGTTCAATGACATCATGTCCACTGTCAGCTAGTAAAGGAGATATATTTTCACAAGGGAAGGTTCAAAGGCTGAGGCCTACCTATCCTATGCAGGTGTTGAACCGTTGAACTCTTCAAGGTCAAAATAAAATATTTCTATAAAATAATTTTATTTGACGTTTTTTTGCCAATTTCATTCATGTGGGGGATTGTTGGAAAATGCTCATGGTAAGCATTTTGAGGTACAATTTTAAGCATGGTCCACTTCGTGTTAGTGATTGTTTTTGAGTGATTCGGATACTCCTCCGTGAGTAGTTCGGAATGGTATACTCATATGCTTAAAATGGTGCTTGGGTGAATGAGAAATTATTGCTCAAAGTTCACCTATTGGTGTTGGGAAATAAAGAGAAACAAGTTTGTCCCACATGGGAAAACTAATAAAGGAAAATTGAGTTTATATATGATTGCTCATATGTAGATGGCTAAGTGTTATAAGGATAGAGGCTCTCTCTACGTGCGCGCGCGGGGGGGGGGGGGGGTGCAAATCAAAATCTGAACAGGCCTGACTCATGTGCACCCGCGCGTCCTGCGTACACGAATGTCGGACCAAATTGTGCGGGCCCGACCCATCCAATTTTTGCTAGTCTCTTTATTTTTTTCAAGCCTCTTGAAGTTCCATAACAGTTAAATTAATTCTATTAATTAACTGGGTGGTTACATCATATCAAAAGTCTCCCACTAACTCAATTTAATTGGCATGTTTATTTCTTTTTAAGGGTGCAGTGTGTTTTCGATTTTTTGGTACAGAAAGAATATAAGAAAAGGAAAAGAATTTTCCCTTGTTTTTCCTTGTTATTTTTGTGAGAGTTCAAACACTTCGTGGTTCGTTGAAGACGATTCTGGTGGTGCCCATACTCGTCTATTCCCGTTGCATCATACGAAACAAACATCTCACGTTCTACTGCACCAT
This sequence comes from Zanthoxylum bungeanum, assembly GCA_019454045.1. Taxonomy (NCBI): domain Eukaryota; kingdom Viridiplantae; phylum Streptophyta; class Magnoliopsida; order Sapindales; family Rutaceae; genus Zanthoxylum; species Zanthoxylum bungeanum. Next base: position 60,203 of record SKCR01009108.1, read on the forward strand.
TCGGTAGGGGACGAATTTATTTTAAGGAGATTGTTGCCACATCAACAAGCCTCGGAATAGTGAAGCATTGGGTCAGGGGTTGATTTCAATTTTAAAACTGACATTGTTTGCTGGTTCGGCTCTGACTTAGTTATTGGATCGTCAGGGTCAGGGGATGATACCAAGAACCTCATCAGAGTCTGGCGTCAGGGTCAGAGGCTGATTTCAGGGTATGTAGCACCTCGCTCGTTCGGGTCTGAATCTTTTTACCGTCAGGGTCTGAAACTCGTGGGCCTGAAACTCAGAGTCTGAAGCTCGCTGTTGGGTCTGAATCATCTCATCAGGGTCTGAAGCTCGCCGTTGGGTCCGAATCATCTCATCAAGGTCTGAAGCTCGTCGTTGGGTCCGAATCATCTCATCAGGGGTCTGAAACTCATCAGGGTCTGAAGCTTGATTTCAAGGCCTGAACCGGTTCTGGATTTCCTTACTACTTTCATTTTTTGTGTTGTATTTTTACTGGTAGTTCAAAGTCATTTGTAAGAACACAGTAACCAAATATTTCTGTATTACCCCCCTCCATGCCAAGCCTGACACGCCCCCCCTTCATTGTCCCCTTGCTAATTTACTAAATAACCCTTATCAATATTTGCAATGACTCTTTTTTTTTTTGGAAAGTTACAAATATTATACACATTACAAAATTTATATATATTAATTTAAAAATAATTATATACTAGTTATAACTCCATTTGTCATTTATTAATTATTTTTTTATTTTATAATTTTTTTATTTTTGTTAATAAATATTACATATTTTTTATCTATTCATTTATTTTTTTTTATTCATTTTAATTTAATTAATACTACTTATGTATAAAAAAATATATAATTTAAGCAATATAATTTTTTTTAATTTTTTTTGTATTAAAAGAAAAAAAAAATGAAAGAAAAGTCTCATTCTTAGATAAGAGACGCCCCTTCTCTGAGAGGGGCGAGCGATCGTTCCAAGAGGAACGATCGTTCGCCCCAGAAATGAGAAAGGGGAACGTTCTCATTTCTTTTTTTTTAAATTCGAAAAAAAATAAATGAAAAATATGTATTTTTATTTTTATTTTTTTAAAAATATTTTATTAAAAGTTGTGTTGATTCTGATTCTGATTTTATATTTTCTTTATTAAAAGTTGTTTGTCTTATTTAATTTCGTAAATCAGTATCCATATCTACTTTTACTTTTTTTAAATATTTTATTAAAAGTTGTGTCGATTCTGATTCTGATTCTGATTTTATATTTTCTTTATTAAAAGTTGTTTGTCTTATTTAATTTCGTAAATCAGTATCCATATCTACTTTTACTTTATTAAAAAGTATTTGTTTTATTTATGTTACTTCTTATATAAAGAGGTAGTTTGTAAGTTTGAAGGTAAGATCATTTGAGTCTCTCTCATCTCATTCTCTCTTTCCCCTTCAACATATCATTCTCTCTTCTTAGAATAGAGTTATCATCTTCGGAAAACATTATGGATAACTGTAACTTGGGCTCATTTTCAGATAGTTGGTCAGGCGAAAATGAAGTTCGAAGTGGGGAAAGCATTTACAGCAATAGTCGCAATTATACAACTGAATTTACTACAGACCAGGTTATTTTATCGTTGTATTATGTATATTCGTTATTTATTTTTAAAGTGTAGAAATTATGTATATTTGTTATTTATACATCTTCGTTATTTTTTTATATAGATCTTTGAAAGTAGAGAAAATATGATAAATTAGGCGAAAAGAGTTGGTCTAGAAAATAATATTGTGATAGTGATTAAAAATTATGCTAATTTGACAGGCGGTAAGCTGCCAAAGTGTCATCTTATGTGTGAAAGAGGAGGAAGGTATAAACCACCGCGGTATCTTGTTGAAGGTCAATCCATAGTAAAAAATAGTGGGACAAAAAAATGTGAATGCCCATTTGAGCTGCGAGGTATACCAAAACCTCTAGACGGTGTTATGTGGGGATTAAAGGTTTCATGTGGTTTCCATAACCATCAAGTAGCAGAATATCTTGATGATCATGAATATCCGTCCAGGCTAAAACCGTTAGAGAAACAATTTGTGCTTGATATGGCCAACTTCTATTCAATATGTTTTGGATCAATTGATTAAGAAAAATTATCTTCATGATTACCTTACAAATCTAGACACCAATGAAATTGCAGATATTCTTTGGGTTCATCCTAAAAACCTAGAGCTATCTGTTAACTTTCCTTCTGTGTTGATCATTGATGCCACATACAAGACGAACGAGTATCAGATACCACTATTGGAGGTTGTTGGTATCACATCCACAATGTGAACTTACTCGCTTATGTTCGCATTTCTTAGAATGAGACGTCTGGGCAACTAACATGGGCATTATCAATCTTGAAGAGATGGATGGTTGAAAATGAGCATCATTGCCATCAGTTTTTGTTTCAGATCGGGATTTGAGGCTTATTAAAGCCATTGAAACATGTTTTCCCATGGCTCATCACATTCTTTGTATTTGGCACATAAATCAGTGCGTAATAAAGAAATGCAGTCCTATGCTTGGTATGCAATGGAAACACTTTTATTCATCATGGCACTCTCTTATTAATTCATCAACATAGTGGTCTTACCAACAGAAATGGGAGGTGATGCGCGAGGAGTTTAGACAATTCAATGGTGCTCTAAATTACCTTTGGGAGACATGGTTACACCCTTACAGAGACCGATTTGTTTCAGCACGGATTGATACATGTATGCACCTGGGAAGCGATTCAAGTCAAAGGTACAATTATTTTATTTCTTTACTATTTAAATTATTGGTCATTATTGTAAATTTTACTAATGAAAAAATATAATATTTTTTAAATTACAGGGCAGAGTCTGCACATTCGAGACTAAAATTATATTTGGGAAATATCATGTCATCCCTACAATTATCTTTTGAAAAAAATACACAAGATTTGAAAAATCAGTTTGGGGAAATTCAGAAGCCATTCGAGAAATCTTCGAACATTCCATGGCATACACATTTGCATGTGGAGATTTTTAATCAAATAAGGTGTCAGATTTCGTTAGAGGCGATGAAGTAAATTTATGATCAGCTGAAATGTGTTGAGGAAACATCTCACCAACTAGCCGGCATGTGCAACTGCTCGTTCAAAATAATATATGGATTGCCATGTATGCACGATATTGCATATTGTCTTCATCTTCCATCCCAATTTCAATACAAAGTGTTGACGCACATTGGAGAAGGTTATCAATGCACATACACAAGTTCAATTATGATGCAACACGGCCTAACAGGATATCAAATGTTGTTGAATTATTATATGATATGGATCCATGTATGTGAGAGCATATGATAGACAAGTTTCTCAATATGGCGGATCCATCTCAAAGCACAGTTCGAGTCACTTCGTACAACACTGAACATAGAGGTCGACCTACAGGCAGAGATGAGCAAAGCAAACGTCGCACACCTTCTTTTGGATATGCTTCCACTTCAGGATCTAGGGTCACTCAACCAACTGTACCGACTCTAGGGAGAGGAGGCCGTGTGAGGCGATCAACTCATGACCAGTCTCAACTTCCACCGATCCGTGATACCTATATTCAGAAATTACCTATGGCATATCAACGTTATATTTCTCATAATATTGATGTTCAAGCTGATGGTCATTGTGGATTCAAAGCAATAGCTGCACTAATCGGGTATGGCGAAGAAGGTTGGGGTCAAGTACGATGCGACCTTATTGAATAGATTCAACAAAATAAGGATTTATATGATCGACTTTATCCATCAAACGGATGGGCAGACAATCTATTACACTTACTGCATTTCTTCCAGTCGCCGGCACCAGAGGTACATTAGATGAACTCAATGAGTTTAGGAATTTTCATTGCTTCGAGGTACAATCTTGTACTGCATACATTTGCTGAGAATGTTTGGAGTTATTTTACTCACTTGCCATTAGTATCACCCATCCCAATGTCGTGGTGGGAACATTCATCGTACGAAACTAAAGAATGGGCCACTCGTTATAGGATTCGTCATCAATTATGGTACAAAGTATTGAGTATATCACCAAGTGCGTCAGGATGAGACTTTGGAGGCAACATAAATTAGAATTTATGTTTTTATATTTTTATGTGTAAGTTTTTATGTTGTTATTTGTACTATTTTTTAAATATATAAGTTTTTATTTTGAGAACATAAGTAGTGTTAAATAAATTAAAAAAGAATCATAAAAATTAAATGAATAAATGAACACCAAATAATAATAATAAATATGAAATTTGTAATATTTATTAAACAAATAAAAAATAATATATATAAAGACCAAAAAAATATAAATTTAAAAAATTATAAAATTATAAAATAAAAATTTAATTAATAAAATAAAATAAATAGATATGTTATTTTTATATTTATATATATATATGTATATATCAATAAATAAATAAAAAAATGGATATATATAGTTTATTTGAAAATGGAATTTTGGTGAAAGGAAGTGGGCAATTAAGGAATTATAATTATTATAGGGTAGACAAAAAAGTCAATTATGGCAGGGGAGGGGGAAGATAAGCCTTTTCAAATTGATGGTGGATAAACGTTTAGTAAACATAGCTTTTAAATTTAGGGGAAATGAGTGAAACTGTGAAATTCCCTTCAAATTATAAAACTTAATGAAACACTCCTAAAACAACATTTTTTAAGAGTAATTTTTTCTTTTAAAACCACATTTTATTTTTTAAAAAAAAAATTTGATCTAAATTTTCGAAAGACAAAATTGTCATTAGAAAATATAACTTGACTGTTAATATTTTAAAATTAGGGGAATTTCAATAGGTTTTGAAACTTGAGGGGGGCTTCACTAATTTTTGGGAAAATAAGAAAGAGTGTCATTCATTTTTTCTTCAAATTAAATATATATATATTTTTTTATAAATAAGTAAAATGTGTGAATGTTCTTTTGGTCTTTCCCGTTTGAGTTAATTGTCCAATTTATCCTTAAAATTTTTTAAAATTACCCAAAACACCTCTCTTATTACTTCCATAGGTGTTGAATTTGACTTTTAAAGAGTAAATTAGTATATATGTATGTGATAAAATCAAACAATTCTGACATGCAACAAATGAATAAATAGATAATAATTAAAAAATTTTAACGAAAATAAATATAAAACATGGTCCTTTATGATAAGTTTTGAAAATATAATGATTAATTGAGTCTTAGTAGATTAATATCGGTTTTTTGAATCAAACAATTTTAAAATAAAACCATCTTCTTCCAAATCGTCTTCAAATCAAAACACTTCAGTTTCAATCTTCCAAAAAGTGAAACCAGAATATAGCATTGATGTGATTTCATCATGAACTTGTATAAGAGCATTCATAAAATTTAATTTCAGTATTGAAGCATCCGAAAAAGGAACAGACTATCTTAATTCTAATTAATAGTTCTAATGCAGAATCCATTTGTAGTTCAGCAAAATATCAACAATCGTACACGAAAGGAACACCGAAAAAAAAAATTAACTTATATCCCTGAATAGACGAATTCACAATTCAGCAACATGTGCATTTTGCCATTCCATACATGAAAACCAGTAAAGAAAACCAAACAGCAAGCTTACATGAGTTAGGATCTTTGGTAGTCACCACTGATTAAGATTGTATCAATCGCTTGAGGCCAGTTTTCTGCTCCGTGGTAAGCTTGGAGGGGAACTTGATATTGAACTTGATTTTCAGGTTACCCCTTTTGGAAGGTTCCTTGGGGATCGGCATCCCCTCCCCTTTAACAACTTCTTCATAGGTGGGACTGATTATGGAGTTGATGGGAACCGACAGACTCCGACCATCAAGTGTTGTTAGTTGCACTGTGTAACCAGTCAAAGCTTCCACAAGGGATATCTTTTGGGTGACAACAAGATCATTGCCATCCCTCTTGAAGAGGCTATGAGGTTTCTCATCAATAATGAAGATGAGGTCTGAGGGTATAACATTCCGCAGTTCGTTTCCTTTCTCTGGGAAAGTGATTTTTGTCCCTTTCTTCCACCCCGGTTTAATTTCAATCGTTAGAATTTCCTCTGTAGTGTTGGGTCGTCTACAAGAAAAGTAATGTAAAAGAGGAAAACTCAACAACCAATCATGGAAACTATATACATAATACATCTGTATCTATTTCACTGTTTAATAGTTCAAATAATGATATTTGGTAGGTAAATGAATTCATAATAATGAATCAGTGCAGATGAGTTGGAAAATGAATGTAACGCTGAAAAATTATTATTAAACAAACTTTCTTCAGCAATCCCCAGTTCATTAACTCTCACCCCTTTTTGGAGTTTTCGAGAAAAACAACCTCCAAAATGTATGATGATAAGAAATAATCTAGGACCAAAGCAAGGTTTTTCCATATCATGGCCATGTACGAACAAATTCTAAACAGCATCCTCCTCGGCGGTTTTCTGCCCAAAAACTTAAATAAGATGTTAGTTACAATATGTTTTTCTTTATTGATTGTGATCCTATTCACATTACCAGGCCTTGGTGAGAAAACAGGAGCTGAAACAAAGTTCACTTTTGGAATGCAGACAAAAGTATTTGCCATTTAGCAAATAGTCTCTTCCATAAATGGCATCACACGAATCCCACAAAAGTAATAACAATAAACTTTCTAAATTTCTATGACAAACAAGACCCAAAAAAATGGAAAAGAATAAATTTATACATCATTATACTTCATAGATAAAGAAGTTAATTCTCATTAAGGACTCACACTAACTTTACATGAGGATTGATTTGCATTAAAAAAGAAAGCACCACATATCATCCTTTTAAAATGTGATACAGCATTTTGTCATCCAGATTATCAAATTTACCTAATTCTAATTGACTGTAACATCACGAGATATGCCCTACCAACATTTCTGAAACATAAAACATTACTCTCGAAATAATTTAATTACTTAGAAAAATTACTAACAGGGATCTGACTATGGTACCCATGGGTACCATATCCCACGGCCTGGCACAAATGAGACAGAATTACAGTTTTTTAAATAAGTTCAATTAATGTGTTAATAAATGTCAATAATACACAAAGATCGCATAACTAATTACAACCAATAAGATTTATCATACAAACAGCTCCAACTTCAGATCAATTTTTGAGCTAAAGATTCTCAACACTACTCATAATGTAGCTAATGCAAGACAATATCTCTACCATTACATAATTCAATTGATAAAAAGCTAATTAAATAAGCAATAAATAATTAAATAAATAAATCTTTATCAGAAAAACAGAGAGAAAGAAGCTCACCCACTAGCATCAATAACTTCCCTTGAAATCTTCATCTTCTTAGTGGTTCCCTTATACAACTCTTCCAAAGTACACGGCAACGTACGTTCAATAGCAGCAGCTTTTCTCGGCACGTTCGCCGAACCTTCGCCACCCGCCCCTCTAAACGAAGCAAAAAGACCATCAGCAAACGTACCTCTCGGAAACCCCGACGCGCTGGCGCGTGGCGGACCGCCCATCTCACCAAACGGACTCGAAAATCCGAAAAACTCCGAGAATATCTCCTCAGGATTCCTCGTATTGAACCGAAACGACGTCGGACCACCACCGGCACCAGCGCCTGAAAACCCGCTCGCGCCAGGTGGCGGCACCTGGCCTTTCAAACCTTCCTCTCCGTACTGATCATAAACTGCTCTCTTTTGCGGATCACTCAAAACCTGTAATTAAATTTAGACAACAAAAATTTAAAAAATAAATAAATAAAAAAGGAGAAATTTCCGAAAACTACGTCGTTTAGAAAGGGAAATGGAGAATTTTGATGAAGGAATAATGGAATTGGTTACATCGTAAGCTTCGGAGATTTGTTTAAATTTGGCTTCGGCGTCTTTCTTGTTATTAGGGTTTTTATCGGGATGCCACTTCATTGCGAGTTTCCGATACGCTTTCTTCAAATCTTCGTCTTTAGCGTTTCGGTCTACTTGGAGAATTCTGTAATAATCCACGCCCATCGTTCCGACGTCGTTTTGGCTCTTTCGCTTCCTCGTCGTGATTGTATTGTTTGTATCTCTCGTAAGCCTTCTCCTTCGATTCAGCTTTCTGTATATTTTCGCCGGCAGTTTTTAATTTTATCTCCGATTTGATTACTTGCTTAAATTTATTTCTCTAGATTTTAGTGGGCCTCCCATGGACATATCTTATTGGGCTTCTGTTAATCTAATAGCCCAATTTAGCAGTATTAATAATTGTCGAATATTGAATTAAAGTGAGAAAATTAGACTCGTAGAGATGTCAATGGACGGGTCTATTGAGATGAAAATTCGTTATTGATTTTTGAATTGTGAAAAAAAAATTTATTTTGAATTTTAAACAATAATTCAAGATTTGAGTTTTTCATATAAAAATTTAATATTCAGCATAAAAAAATCGTATTAAATAAAGAGTTTGATTATAGATTTTATACGAAAATTTATTCTGATTTATGTATAAAATTTTGAATCGAACAAAAAATTATTTTAAATTTTTGATGAACGATTCAAGATTTGAGTTTTTAGCTTAAAAAACAAATCAGAATTCAAGATTAAAAAATAAAAATCATTTTACTGAAAATAAAAATGAAATCTCAAATCCAAATGAGAATTCCCTACATTTGTATGGATAAAATTATTTTGATTCTATTAACTAACTTCTCTTATCACATTTGAAATAAACTAAACAAAATATAACCTTTAAAAAATTCTATATATATATATATATAAAAATTAAGTATTTTTAAGCCTCTCTATCGAATCACATGACGGCTCATTATTAAATTATATTAAATAGGAAATATATTATGATAAGAATACCTTAAATGCTAAAAATTAAAATATCTCTAAAATAATTTTTATTATAAAAAATTAAAATTAGAAACTTATAATAAAATAAAATAAAATCTCCTATTAAAATAAGAAACTTATTAATTTTATATGTGACACTTAATATTTACAATAATTTTTTATTATTAAATTATAATATTAAAATATCTCTATCATTTTTTAATTATTAAAATATATTACAATATAAAAACATAATCTCCTATTAAAATAAGAAATATATTAATTTAATAATTAATAATACAATTTCTTATTATTAAATTATAAAAATAAGTATCATTAAAATAAAAAAAACATATGTGGTACTTAATCTCTATAATTAATTTTTTTATTACCTATTATAATAAAAAAAATATTGTAATCTCCTTTTAAAATAAAAAACATACGTGACACATAATTTCTATAATTATTTTTTTATTACTAACTTATATAATTAAAATAAAAAAGCTATTACAATAATAAAACATTATCTCCTACTAAAATAAGATATATAAATAACAGTCGTCCACAAAAACTAGATAAATTTTTAGTTTTTGAATATATTGTTATTTGTTATTTTACTTTGAATTATTTATATAAGTTTTTTCCATGAAATTTTTATTATTTGTTGTGCTTCATGATGTAAATTCTAATTATTAGCTTTTGCACAGTAACTATCAATATTTCAAGTTCGATAAGAAAAGTTAAACTTAAATTCAATAAATTACATTAAATTTCATTGAAATCCATCTGAAGATATTTATAATTAGGAATATGTTTTCAAATGAAAGAGTAACTCGAGAGAGACACTCTAATGTGAATTAGAAATATTATTTGAGAATTGAAAGATAAACAAAAAAAACATAAATATTAAATATAAGTAAATTAATTGACTCATCTAGATTATAAAACTAATTAAATATAGATCATTAACAAGATTAATATCTAAAATCTTATTAAGATTTTTGTTATGATATGAAATTATTGTCAAAAATATGTTGATTCAGTATAAAGTACGGTCCTATATTAATATATAATTATATATATGAAGATAAATTTTTAAAAGGATTTCCTTTGCCTAGAAAAGTAAAATAAAAAAAATACAAAAATAAAAATACAAAACAAGACTGCTCTTTCAATTTCTATTGGTGGAGGCACGAAAAGCCATCAAAGCCGACTCGGCAACCGGGAAATTCCCAGATTCTCCCTCTCTATAACCCAAAAACACAGCAACAGTAACTTTCATTTCCCCTTATTTGATCCAAATTTTGGAGCTTCCAGATCAGTGGGATTTATTTTAATGGCGGAAATGGAGATGGGTCAGATCGAAGTGTGTGAGCCGAGGTCCGTACAAGTATGGCGAGGCTTAATCAGTTGGGTATCGTTTATTTTGCAGGTTTTGATGCAGATCCTGAAAGGCACTCCGTCGTTTATTTCGTATTTAGTTGGTCTTAGTAGCCGTAGATACAGCTCTCTTCTTGCTTATTCTCCTTCTGCTTCGCCTTCTTTTAAGCCGTTGCCTAGCGGTGAACTGCCACTCCAAGAGTCTTCGGTGGCGGCCGCTGCCCGTGTCAGCGTTGATGATGGCGGTGGCGTGCAAGAAATGGAGAAGCTCACTGTAAGTTTTGCTTGCTTGTTTGTTTTTAAATTTCTCAACTTTTGTCTTGTAAAAAAATAAAAATTCAAACACACAAAAAAAAAAAAAAAAGAAGATATGTATGGATTTCCGTATTTAGCTTAGGTAAATTGTAAGTCAAACGGTGAAAATGGTTCAGTTCTGAAAAAAAGAAAGGAAAATTTTTAATTACTGAAGCTGTTGGTACTTGGTATGGGCTTTTTGCCTTTACTGATTCGGTGTCAATTATTGTTAATATTGTTTTAGTGCTGTAATAGGAAATGAATTGGGATTACTTTTACTAATTTATGCAGTCTTGTTTGGTTTTAGTTATTCCAAAGTTTAGAGAGAAACCGGGTTCACGACTTGGATGGTGCTATGAATGCTAATATAGAGAATTAGGGGGGTTATGCATTAATTCGCTAAGTATCCATTTCGGTATTTAGGCTTCCCATTTATAGTAAGTGTGTAAATTTTTGTTGTGTGAATTTCTATCTTATTGAGGAATAAACCTGCTTTATTGGTGGAATAATGGGTTTGGTAAATTGAGCCCGGATGTAGGTGGTTCTTGACTTGGATGAGACTCTAGTTTGTGCATATGAGACTTCTAGCTTGCCTGCTATCCTTCGTACTCAAGCTACAGAAGCTGGATTGAAGTGGTTTGAATTGGAATGTGTATCATCGGACAAGGTGTGTCTCTCCTTTCTTGCTCTCTAATTTCAATCTATGATTTTAAGTTGTTGGATGCTGACCACATGGTCAATTTTATGTTTCAAGGAGTGTGATGGAAAACCGAAGATTAATTATGTTACTGTATTTGAACGACCAGAGCTGCACGAATTCTTGAAAAAACTTGCTGAATTTGCAGACCTTGTTCTTTTCACTGCTGGCCTTGAAGGTTTTAAATATCACTAGTTTCAACCTTTGTTCTGATTCATACCTTAGTATTTTTTTTCATTTGCTTTCTCTTGGTTAATGGTGCAGGTTACGCTAGACCACTTGTTGACAAAATAGACGTGGATAATCTATTTAGCCTTCGCCTTTATCGACCTTCAACTGTTAGCACGTGAGTATCGGTCCCAGTAAACTGGAAATACCTTATTGGATTGTATTGTCAGTTATTTTATTTGTTTGGGAAAGTCCGTCTAAGGAATGTGTAGGCGGAGAAACTCTCCCATTATTTGGAAATCTGTTTTAGAGACCTTTCTAACTGGGAGAGTCACAATATAAACCTGCTGGTGCGTGTGGTGTAACATAATCATTAATAGCCTACTTAATGGTGCAATGCATCAGTGAGTCAGTAATCGATATGTGGTTAATTTGGTCTCTGGTTACTGTCAGTGTTGCTGCTCACTGTCAAAATTTGCTTACCTGAGCATTTAGGCTTTGTGAGACCTTGCCTCATTTCTTATTGGACTTTAAGAATGCTTGTGTTTAGGTATATTGAAAAGTGCATGTTTGTGCCTAAATTGACTAACTTTGCGGCTAGTTTATGAACTGCCCAACTGAAAGTTTAAAGATCAAACAAATAGTCAGGGCTTAATAGTCAGTTAAATTGTACACATCTAGAGTAATAAATTTCCAATTGACAAATTGCTACATCACTAGTTGAAAACTTAATTTAAGATCAAACGATATTGACAAAAATTTTCAATCTGTATGTAATACAGGGAATATCGAGAACATGTGAAGGATTTGTCTTGTTTATCGAAAGATCTCTGCCGAGTTGTACTTGTAGATAACAATCCATTCAGTTTCTTGCTGCAACCATTGAATGGAATTCCATGCATTCCATTCTCTACCGGACAACCATATGATAATCAGGTAGGTTGTTTCACTGCAAAGACGAATTTCCCAAGTTTTCATCATGGGATAATCTAGTCTTATATCCTTGTTTTGTTTTTTTGTCTGGCAAAAGCTTTTGGAGGTCCTTCTCCCTCTCCTCAAGCATCTCTCCCTGCAGAAGGATATTAGGCCCGTGCTCTACGAGAGGTTCCACATGCCCGAATGGTTTCAAATGCATGGAATTCCTGTTTCTGACCGTGTAAAATAATGGATTTCCACAAGGATTATTCATCATTCTTCCACAGGCACCTCAGCTGATGCGGCTAACGCGGACATTGCAACTGTGTTGTATATTATCATGTTTATAGGTGCCATTGGGGACTCATATTTGCTTTGTAGTATATGTAATTTCTCCCAGGATATGATCGCCTAGCAACAGTGAAAAAGTCTAGTGTGTAATTCTTTTGTAATAGGTAAATTCCAACCAGGTGTCAATGGTTCCAAAAAGGTTTGTGAAAATTGTATTTGGCAAGAATCAATGAATTGATTGAATGCAGCAGCACCGAATTTTTCAGTTTGCTACACGACCAATCTCACACGCTGATCTTCCTGGGGAGTGCCTTTGCTATCACCAATGGCACCTTCAAATAGATAAAAATCGTTCTTCCTTCTCTTTTTTATCTTGCACTTATTACTTTATTATTTTTTCACATAATTTTTAAAAATTGTATCAATTTCATTTTTTTAAAAGATGAAATATTGATAAATTTTTTAAAATTTTGAGGGAAAAATACGCTCTTTTATATTTTCGAATTGAGAAATATACACTTTTACAACATGTGGTGGAAAAAAGATAACTTAAAAATATTATAATATTTTCAGACTTTTATTATCTTTAAAATGGAAATGAGATAATTTTTGTTTTCTTGTTTTCCATTATTCAGGGGAAAAAAGAAAGATTATTGCTCTCTAGTGATCAAGACATTTGAAGTTTGTTGACGGCTGATTTTCGTTTCAGGGATAAATCCGGAAACTCGTTCCTTGAACAATCTTCCCTCAACGGTGAATTTGTTTGGTTTGTTGGGATACAAAAGCAAACTTAGCAGAAAATAAGAACAAACACAAAATCGACAAATGATTTACGTGATTCGGCGAAATTGATCCAACCTACGTCCACGGGAACAAAGTAGAATACTGATTTTATATTTGAATCGAGCTCGGCCGACCTCTTCTCGAGGGTGGTCGCGTAATACCGAGTTGTTTTCTTACAAGTAGTGCTTAAGTAAAATTTTGCTAACTCTTACAAGTGTGTTTACCCTCCCTTTATATACTAAGAAAAAATTAATAATGTTCTCATATCTTTATGACATCAGCCACGTGGATTTCCTGCCGATTGATGGGCTCTCTGCTAGACCCGGCCAAGGTTCCGGTTCGGAACCGGAACCGAACCTGTTGGGTTAGGGTTCCTCCCCTAGCCGAACCGGTTGGGTTAGGGTTCCTCCCCTAGCCGAACCGGTTGGAACCGGTTTGAATTTATACAATAATATATTTTTTTAATTTTTTAGATAAAAATTTTATTTGTAATTTAGTGTAATTATGTAATGTAATTTGTAATTTACATAATTTTATTTGTAATTATGTAATTTTATTTGTAATTATTTTCAAAAAAAATAATTTAATGTAATTATTTGTAATTTAACTTTTATTTTCAAAAAAGTAAAAAAAAAAAAAAACCGAATGGAATCGGAACCGGACGGTTCGGTTCCGGTTCCGGTTCGGAACCGAACCGAACCGCCGGCCCGGTCTACTCTCTGCCCCAACTGCCCCGCCGAAAATAAACTTGTCATCTGACTCTTCAATAAATCACTCTATTTTGGTTACTGTCACACACAACAATTATGAAGATAGCCTGTAAAGATTCTTTCATGCGGTGATACATGTCAGAGGGAAATGTCCAGTCCCGGTTACACATCGGACTTCTCGAGGATGGCAAACTCTTGTGCCGAACTAATCCAATTTCGTCCGACCTAATCCATAATATCTGAGCTCATTCTTCTGATCAGGGAGAAAAGATAGGACTGACCCGAGCTACCGAGCTATAGTGGTCGGGGTCGGTTCTGATGTCGTCGGTCTCTGATATCTACACCATGTTATATCCTCAGGTCGGTAAAATCTTGGAGACCGGGTCTGTGTACTATGTCTGGTCAATGGACGGTCAATATCCTCAGACTATTCATCCTCCAAAAAGGAGAGATTCCATTTCTGCCCTTGCCGAACTGTTCAAAGTACTTGGTCACAAAAATCACCATCAACATCTATCCCATAGTTCTCGGTTTCAACGAGTGTACGATTTGGTGTCGGGAACTACAAAGTCAGGGGAATACTAATCAACATGGCGACATTCGTCTCTAGGAGCCACAAAAACTATATCGGTTATTAATCTGGATGTCCTCGTCATCTTTATATGCTCGATCACTGAGAATTCTGATACTTGTCCAAATGGCACTCATGGCTTGAAGCAAGTACCCATTTTACCCTTCTGGTAGCCGTCCCTTGAAAATCGTAAACCATCATTACCATCATAAATGCCCATCAAATCATATTTAGGGTTCAATCTGGCCGCGACACTTGTCAAGCATCCACGGTTCTCCCGCCAAAACCAAAGCAATCGATTGTTCATGGGCAGCTGAAGGGTTTCTAATCTCAGCCGTTCATTAGACTTTGAGCAAATGGGCTTAATAGTGACACACAGAGCGCATCTGGGCCCTCTCTTCTTGATCTAACGGCCAGGGATGCCCCGAGCTGCCTATAAAAAGGGGAAACACTACACCTTTTACTTTTTTTACGAAAACCAGTTCTTCCAAAGTGCGAAAAATTTCTTCCCTGCTTTCTGTGATCAACGAACTTCAATACCGGCCAGACCAGCTCTCCATTCAACTTCTCGAATCAAGTAAGTCTTCCGCTCGACCCCCTTTTATCTAATTCCCTAAACTTTTCATGCTTAAACTACAAACTCAAAGCGGCAATTAAGGAGAGGGATCAGACCCGAGATGACCTGAAAAACAAAGAGACCAAGCTGGAGGCGGACCTGGAGAAGACCAAGCTCGACGGGATTAAAGACTGTGTGGAGATCATCCCGATGTTATTGCCCGGGGTGGATATGGGGCCCGTCCACATTGCCATCAAATATTATAAGTGGGAGCTCTTAGATGACGAGGCTCTTGCCTTACTCACGCCTCCTCCATTGCAGATTCATTACCCTATGCCCATATTTGTCGTGCCCATGTCCACAGTTCTTGAGGAGGTGTAGCCTGAGGTCTCTGTTCCCGAGACTGAAGCGCCTGCAAGTGAAGCCGAAGCTCCTTTTGCCGATCAAGTTGAAACTGTGATCCCCTCTACTGAGACCGAGCCAAAAGTTTTACCTTCCGAGCCTGATAAGAAAGAGCAAGTTGCCTCTGCGCGGGCTGAGAAGTAAAGGTGACCCCAAGAGGGCCATGTGTATCAAACAATTTATTTTTCTTATGTACTTAGCACAATTTCTTAATGAATAATTTATTTTATGCCTTCAATACTTAGCACAATTTCCATTTTTGACATGCTAACTCGTTCTCCAATATCTGATCATGAAAAGAAATTTCGGGCCCGATCTGGCCATATGGGAGATACTTCGAACCCGTGGCGAAAATAACTCGAGCTGGTAAAATAACTTGGTTCTGATGGAATGTTACCTTCCCGGACCAATCAAGATCCGGCCATGGGGGAGATGTTCCGACCCCATGCCGATGAATAATCTAGACTCGGTGGTACCTCACCCAAACCCGAGTTAGTAAAATACTTGGCTCCGAGGAAATGTTACCTCCCCGGACCAATCAAGATTCAGCCATGGGGATATGCTCCGACCCCATGCCGATGAATAATCCAGACTCGGTGGGACCTCACCCAAACCCGAGCTAGTAAAATACTTGGCTCCGATGAAATGTTACCTCCCCGGACCAATCAAGATCCGGCCATGGGGGAGATGCTCCGACCCTATTCCGATGAATAATCCAGACTCGGTGGGACCTCACCCAAACCCGAGCTAGTAAAATACTTGGCTCCGATGAAATGTTACCTCCCCGGACCAATCAAGATCCGGCCATGGGGGAGATGCTCCGACCCTATTCCGATGAATAATCCAGACTCGGTGGGACCTCACCCAAACCCGAGCTAATAAAATACTTGGCTACGAGGGAATGTTACCTCACCGGACCAATCAAAATCCGACCATGGGGAGATGCTCCGACCCCATGCCGATGAATAATCCAGACTCGGTGCGACCTCACTCAAACCCGAGATAGTAAAATACTTAGCTCCGAGAGAATGTTATCTCCCCGGACCAATCAAGATCCGGCCATGAGGGAGATGCTGCAACCCCATGTCGATGAATAATCTAGACTCGGTGGGACTTCAGCCAAACTCGAACAAGTGGAATACACGATCTCGGCGGAACGAATGTAGCCACGAGCCAGTGGAAAAAATGGCCTCGGTAGAACGAATGCAGCCTAGAGCCAGTGGAATAAATGGCCTCGATGGAACGAATGCAGCCCTGAGCCAGTGGAATAAATGGGACATCTGCGAGGGAAAATTTTCGACCTCCAGTGCTCTGTGGATCATGGCAGAGGCGTCCATTTGTCGGGGCATCCGCAAAAATAAAAAATGAGACCAGGACTAGGTTAGTACAGCGGAGGTGACTTAGCACATACTCCACGCATACTCGGAATGACAACAACTTGGGTGCCCCGAGGCAGCATCCTGTCTGGTGCCTCCCAAACCGGGATACGGATCGGTGAGCGGCCAATGCCATGAACCGGGGTCCATGCTAGGCGAGTCTAGAGTCTGCAAACGCCAGGGGGGAAGAAACCTCCCAGTGTTATGCTTCTCTTGATCCGAGGCGGTTAGGCAGACTATCCACGGGGGAAGAAACCTCCATGTGTTCGCCATCCTTTAAGGCTGCAAGAGTCACAGAGGCACTGGGGCCTTCCCCGCACTGTGCACCTGGTGGTTCTCAACGGGACTCGAAAGCCAACTCGCAGGGGTAGAAACCTCACTGGGTCCGGCTGACCCCCGAGGTCACCAAGGTCATGGATGCCATTCGGATGTCCCCATGTCGTGTGCCCGGTGTTTCTCAATGGGATCGGCCAGACAACTCGCAGGGAAGAAACCTCTCTGGGTTCGGTTTACCCGAGTTATTCCTAAAAAATATGAGTCATGTGCTAGTAACACTCCGGCCTCGGGGATTTGATAATGACACCCGGGATTGGCGTGCCACGAGAGGTTCGCGCTTTTCCAACATGTACTTAATCTATTGATGCATTCTGGATTCTTAAAAGTGAAAGTATTTGGGTCGGAATACTTCCACCCGAGGGTTTGATAATGACACCTGGGATTGGCGTGCCGCGGGCTTGATGTCCTTCCCATATATTGAACACCCATTGATTTGTCCCGACCATGAGCAAATCCAACTCTTTGTGGGTCATTTCAATGAAATTCTTCAGGGGTTCATCATCCCCCTACTTTATCAGTCTTAATGCTCCCAATGTATTCCTTGGCACACACGTTCCTTTGAAATACTGAACAAAGGATTTCCTGAGCTGAGAGATTCTACTGATGCTCCATAGAGTCAAACTTCTGAACCATAAAATTACGGGTCCGCCCAGGGTTAAAGGGAATACCTTACAGATGGCCTCTCCCACCATCCCTTGAACCTCTATTAGCAAAATAAAACTTTCGACATAGGATTTGGGGTCGGTATGACCTTTGTAAGAGTCCATAAACGACATGGTGAACCGTCTAGGGAACTCTGCTGACAAGATCCTCCGTCATGACCATCTCTCTTGTCTGCCTTCATGTTTTCTTCCCATTTTCTCATTTCTTTCCTGAACAAGTCCTTCGTCTGGTCGTCAGTATTATCGCGCTGCCTCCCGCAGACTTCTTCACGCCTGCTACTCCAAGCACGACATACGCCATGGCTGGACACCTCTCGATCTCCCCCACCATGTCTTTCGTGCCCGTCCTTCTTAAAACATGGACTATTACTATAAGACTCTGGAGTTTGCCTTTCATCTTCTTCTTCCCACATTTTTTTCTGCCGACAAGGCTTCGGTTATCACAACAGATCTAACCTTATGGAGATCTCTCCTCCCGGGCTCATCATCTCTGCCCAGGTCTACAACCATATTTCCCTTCGCTATCTCATCTCTCATCTGGCTTGGACTAGCCTCCAACTTTTCATCGTTCATTTTTTCTAGATTTTATAGCTTTTCAATCATGGCGTTCATGAAGGTCTGGTTTGTCTCCATTTCCTTCCTCATGTTTTCTTCCATTCTCTCCATCCACTCAGTCGTTGAACCCTCTAACGATCTGTGGTTCCCATCTTTTGCCATTGTCTTACTACGTCAAATGCTTTTTGCTCTTTCCCCACAGACGGTGCCAACTGTTGACGGCTGATTTTCATTTCAGGGACAAATCTGAAAACTCGTTCCTCGAACAATCTTCCCCCAACTGTGAATTTATTTGGTTTGTTGGGATCCAAAAGCAAACTTAGCGGAAAATAAGAACAAACATAAAATCGACAAAGGATTTACATGGTTTGGCGGAATGGATCTAACCTACGTCCATGGGAATAAAGTAGAATACTGATTTTATATCTGAATCAAGCTCGGTCGACCTCTTCTCGAGGGTGGTCGCGTAATACCGAGCTGTTCGCTTAGTGTTTTCTTACAAGTAGTGCTTGAGTAAAATTTTTCTAACCCTTACAAGTGTGTTTACCCTCCCTTTATATACTAAGAAAAAAATAATATTGTTCCCATATCTTTATGACATTAGCCATGCGGATTTCCTGCCGATTGATGGGCTTTCTGCCCCAACTGCCCCGCCGAAAGTAAACCTGCCATCTGACTCTTCAATAAATCATTTTATTTTGGTTACTGTCACACACAACAATTATGAAGACAGCTTGTAAAGATTCTTTCAGGTGGTGATACATGTCAGGGCAAAATGTCCAAACTGTCCCGGTTACATGTCGGACTTCTCGAGGATGGCAAACTCTTGTGCCGAACTAATCCAATTGCGTCATACATAATCCATAATATTCGAGCTCATTCTTCTAATCGGTGAGAAAAGATAGGACTGACCCGAGCTACCGGGCTATAGTGGTCGGGGTCGGTTCTGATGTCGTTGGTCTCTGATATCTGCACCATGTTATATCCTCAGGTCAGTAAAATCCCGGAGACCAGGTCTGTATACTATGTCTGGTCAAGGAACGGTCAATATCCTCAGACAATTCATCATCCCAAAAGGAGAGATTCCCTTCATACCCCTGTCGAGTTGTTCAAAGTACTTGGTCACAAAAATCATCATCAACAAAGTTAAATCAAACTTGCTACTTGAATTAACATATGCAGGTGAATCAGAACAGTTTTGACGACAAACTTGAAGCATATTGAATTCATGTCCAAACAATTAACCTGGTACTTTAGATTTTTCTGTCACGGCCTCATTCTCAGAGCCTGACTTGTCTGTGCTGGACTTGTCGGAGCTTGAGCTGAAGTCTGAGTATCCGAGGCAATTACCAAAATGATCAAAACCGACCTAAACTTGTAAAATGCAAAAACTCAACTTCTACAAATACAAACAGACGAGAAGCAGTTTTCATTCTAAATAAAAGAATAAGACATTCTTTTATAGTGAGCCTTGGAAACGAGGACCAGATATTTGATTATTCTTTCTTGTTGCTGTCACTTGGTAAATTTTGAAGTATTAAAATCTCAACAAGAAAGACATTCTTTTATGGTGAATCTTGGAAGCGATGACCGGATATTTGGATGGCTAGCATGAGCGACCAAATGAGCCTTGAGGGTAGCTATTCTATTCAATGCATTTTCCAGCTGTGGTGGAGGTAGCTAGAGATAAACAACAAATTCCTGCCAGAAATAGCTCCAAAATTTACTCCAAAACGGATATATATTGATTAATATTCCAGTTACAAGATATTAGATATTGACGTATTTACGATTTTATCGGGTATCGCATCGGAGGGTGAAAAATCGAATTTTTCCAATTTCAAAATTTTTTCTTTAGACTATTAAAATAAACTATTTATAATCCCAAAATCAAATTTGGAAATGTCTAAAATACCCATTTGGCCGAAATTACCATTATATGTAAACTTTTGCATTTTTCCTATTTTAGTCCAAAAGTGTCAATTACACATTTAAGTGTTTCCAAAACACTACCAAAATGATTAGTATACTTTTAATATACTCAATTACATTCATAAAATGAAAAACCTCAATTTTAGTGTTAGGCATAAAACAATTAATCAAATTACACCAAAATTGACTTTCAATCTAGTTTTAATCTAAACTTTCCAACATTTCAAGTGTCTCACCACAACCAAAAACACACAAGAACAATTCTAGGTTTTTATAAAGTGGCATAAAAACTCTAAAATGACAACTCATCATTCTTTCACCAAATTAAACTTTAATAACATTTATTAAGCTTAAAAGATTATCACACATGCATAATTTTTTCCCTACAAGCTTCCAATAAGCAAAACTCATATTCAAGAGGAGGAAAAATAAATAATACATCATATGTATTCAAATAAGGCAGAAAACAATTTCATAATGAAAGAAATAAGGATACCTACCTTAAAATTACAATTCTTCAACAAATTGCTCTAGGATTTGATTTCCCCAAATTTCTCTCACAGTTCTTTAGGAAGACTTTTCTTTTCCTTTTTTCAACTAAAAAATAATGAACAACCCACCTAATGAAAAATGGGCATATTCACGTGAAAAATGGAGGGGGCATATTGGGAAATTTGATTTCAAAACTTTAAAACAAAATATATATCTCCACTAATATCAAACAAATGTCGCATGTACCCATTTAAAATATAACACATACCATAAGCAAAATGACATATACTTATATAAAAAAAAATACATTCAATTAATAAATTAATTAATTAACCTTTTAATTAACTAATTCAATTAATTTAAATATATATTATGTATTGTTACATTTACTTTTTTTTTTTTTTTTTGGAAACGATGGAAACCCCGCCACTAAACCACTCATTCTGGGCCGCGGCGCAGGTAAAATCACCGGCTGTCCCAGACTCTTACAAGAAGTGCACCCCCTGGATTCGAACCCAGAACCTCAAGGTGAGATCCTGGACCCTACACCACCAAGCCACACCCCTTGGGGACATTGTTACATTTACACTAAATGACAAAAATACATTCATGAGTAACATGTGTCAAAAAATATTTGATAATTAATTAATGTGTATCTAATCAAATTATGTATCTAATACATATACACATTAATTTAGGAAACTACCGAATGTCTTCGCATATGTAATTTTCGTTTAACCGTTAAACGATTTACGAATAATCGATATTATTCATAATAAATTGCCCATTTTAATTACGTGAGACTCTCTAAGTTCAGGTATACCCGTCACAAAATCCAATTCTATGTCCATAATTCACTTACTCATAAATTATGAGGACCACATATATTCTCGTTGAACCATACAAGTTAAGATCTTCGCATACGTATAATCCTTCCATCATAGGTATCCGAATAAATACTAGAGACATATATATAATCGTCAAATCTCATAAGGTATAATCTCATTGACGTATAGATCCGTGATTTCTCAATAACACTCAGAACTCATTTCCAAGTGTACCATGGCCATGGATTTGATAAATCGCAATCTCATGAAGTGGACACCTAAATCTTATACGCATGACTGATGGATTCTCTCTGGATACATCACCGGATATCATGAGCATCAGTCCATACCCAATGAACAGACGGAAGTCTAACCTAAAAAAAAGGTCGAAGACGTGACTGCCATCAAAGCGTGGAGGATAACTCATATATCCACCGTGGTATCTCAAGTCAAATGACCACTATGCTACTCAATTCGAGAAGATTCATATTGATACAAGCGTATCAACTATTAGGAATCTTCCGTGAGTCGTTCAATACTCATCCGCTATGAACACCTACATGTTTATACGAGTCTCTCCAGAGTCGTGGCTCATCGAGATAAACCACCGGATTCCAATATTCCGATATAAAATATGTACCGGTCTCCCGGGTTTACTTACGGACCAAGAATGTAAACCTTGATCAGGAACAGTTCAAGAATGATATTGTTATAACATTTCTCAATGTCAATTGCGACGTTTTTGAAAGAAATACAATAACATGTTGGGTGAAGCAAAATGAGTATTATGCATAAATCAATTTATTTAAGACTAGCAAGAACATGCTGGGTGAAGCAAAATATTAGCTTGAATTCTAGAGCAAGCTAACAAACTCTCCACTCAAATTTTAAAAAAGAAATGAATATGTTATTCCTTGATCAAGGTTCTATGATTACAACTCTTTTTATAGCTCAAAAGCTTAACTACTTAATAGTTTTAACTAACCCCGAACAGACTCTCTAACAAACTTTTAACAACTAATTTTGGCATTAATTGACCATTTTGTCCTCTACATAATCTACATAATCCTTTAACTTGGCAGGTTTCCTTCTATATCTCTCTGACCTCTTTCTGCTTACAGATGCCACGTGCTGATCTTACTGGAGTGACCAGTCAACTTCAGCCACGGCTTCTCTTACGTCTTGAACCGTAACATTGTCTCCTCCATTAAAAGGGACATTGTCCGTCGAAGTCAGGAAATATCTGTTGAAATGCAAAAACGTCTTCCCTTATTGTATCTTCAATTGGAAAATGATCCCACTGCACCAAAATCTAAGGACTACGTAGAGCATCATTGATGACAATGAGATTGAAAAATTCGAAATTTGTCTAAGGTTATAACCTTATGCGGAATTGTTCAACAACTCTAACTAAGACAAGTCAAAGGTATATCAACTATGATTTGAATTAAACAATCACCCTTAATTTTAAGTAGTTATAAGATAATGCAATTATATGAAAGCAATAAATAAATCAAGACCGACAATTTTGTTGAGTGGAAAACTCTCGAGAGTAAAAAACCACTCATGATATAGGGTACCACACGAATCCACTATAATAAGAAAACTTACAGCAATGGTATATGACCTATGGTGACAACTTTACCGACTCAAATATCTCTAGATTGTAATAACTCGAAAACTCCTTGAGCCTGCACCAAACGGCCTTCTTCAGAACCTCTGAAGTCTCTGCGTGAATTCTGATCACCCTACGAACTCGTAACTCCAAAATTATGACTACCAATCTTCCTCATTTAGGACTCTGAAGACTTTAGAAATTAAGTTAGGGTTGTGTTTTTGTGTTGGTAGTTACCAAAGAACACTCTTACCAAAAGCAAAGAGGACAATAAAATTAATGAAGTCTTCTAGACTGATTGTTAAGAAGGAAGAAACAAAGTATATGATGGCTCTCAGAATAGTGTTTCTTCACCTAGGTAAAGTGGCTATGTGTTTGTTTAAATAGGTAGGGTAAATGTAGGGTTTACTTGTGTAAAACTGGCTTAAAACACGTCCGAAATAACCAGTTACGCACGGGCGTTCGAACACCCCTCAACCACGCCTCAAACACAAAGTTTCTGCCTCCGGGTGTTAGAACGCTCCGACGAACGTTACGCAAACGCACATCGCGGACATAAAATACTTGTAACTTTCTCGTCCATTGGCCAAATCATGTGTTCTTTATATATACGCGATCTTCTTCGAGTCTACTTTCTAATGACATTGACCTCATATCAATTGGAGCTCTAAATCTTCTGGAATTTCCAAAAGAGTGAACGTCACACTGATATCTCCATCTGATGTTAATCAAATACTTGTCCAATTGCTTCGAGATCTTCAAGACTCATTACAACTCAATTGAACTTATTTTATTACGAAAGTTACCAACACGCATGAAACTAACAATCTCCTCATTTTTCATTCTGTGACAAAACACCTAATACAAAGACTATGGAAAAAGATGCAAAAAGATAACGTAGCCAACTGCCAACCATCAAGACAATGATTTATTACAATACGACTCGATTAATACCTAATCAAATAGTCTTGAAGTCGAAGACGCAATACTACATACAAGCACTAATATGCCCACACCTGAAACATCCAAAAATAATAATATACCCGTGAAACATATATGGATTATATAGAGCGGATAAACTAAATAAAAAATATTCTCATGCAGTGTGTTTAATTAAAAAATTAAAAAAATATATCATACTCCCCATTTTTATCATGAAATGACAATGGGTACGCTTGAAGCCATGTAGGAGAACGAAAAATAGACACACTAGCTACTTGTAAACCTAACTTACTCTCCCTTACTAACAACACCACTTAGTTAGTAAAATGAACATATGGAAAGTAAATGAAAAAACTCACAATTATGCAATGCTAAATGAAATGCAATATGCAATGACATGAAACGCACACACAATGAGTTTACAAAAACATTAAAAAAAAGTCAAAATGACTCAAAATAGCACTTTAAGTAAGTACAATGATACCTAGTCAGTATTCAGTTGTTTATGACATGAGATAATATGAAGTATTTTTGGCCATGCTCAAGATTACACGCATGCATATGACATAAACACAAAAACATAGCAAGTACTTGCGTGAAAAATAAGTGCACAACTAGAGTCAAAGCTTAAGACCTTATTTTATGAGTGGGACACAACCAAAGAAATCACATCTCATGACATATCAAGTCCACAAAAAAGGTATTCAAACACAGCGCCACTAGAACATGAAAATAAACAATATTGATTGCATGCTATAATATTCACACCTTAAAGCAACACATCAATATTGAACTTAAGTATACACATTTCATTCCATCATCATCTCATCCATTTATTCCCAACTTTCTTTCTTTTTTTGGAATCGTTGTAAATCCCGCCATCAGACCATCCCTTTCGGGCTTAATTGGAACAGGTAAAAACCCCGGCTGTCCCAGGCTCTTACAAGAAACGCATTCCATGGATTCGAACCTAAGACTTCAAGGTGAGATCCCGAATCCTACACCACCAAACCACGCCCCTTGGGGACATCTATTCCCAACTCACTACAACCTTATTATCTTCTCCATCACACCATATTAACCACAGCCTATCCATTCTTAAATCATATAATAACATTCATCAAAATTAGACCTAGATAGTCTTTTTTTTTGCTAAGGCCGAATCAAAGTCTTCAATTAGCTATCATATCATGCTTTTTATGACACATTTCCTACATCATCATCCTCTTAATCATCATATATAATAAAATTTCAGGATTAACAATCATTGTGCAAGATTTTACATACCTTCATCATCCTTGATGCTTGCTCCATATGTCATTAGAGCTTGAATCCATTCCCACATACTTGCTTAATGCTTGATTCTTTCCATCTTGTTTCAAAAATCCTTGCCAAAATGAAAAATTTTCTCTTCCTTTCTACTTTCAAATTTTCTGCCACAAGAGAGTTAGTGAGGCAAAGATGGCTTTGAGTTGATCTCATGACTTGTCTTGATTAATCTAGAAAAATCCAGGGAATTAGAGGGAAATGGCCATGTGGGCCGAAAATGAGGGGCTAAATGGGCTTGATCTTCTTTTAATTAATTCGATTTGAATCCAGGCTATTATTGGGTTTAATATGTCTTGGGTTTATTTAGTAAAATTTTGGTGCACACCAAGTATTTGCTTAATGCATCGTACATATTTTCTAAGTCCATGCCCATAAGCCCACAAGAATCTAATTCATCTTTGAATTTGTCTTTAATATTGTTATGCTTAGGAAAATTCACACTCGACTCACCGTTATTCTCGTTAGGTTATTAGGTAATTTTGTTGGCCATTACAGAGAATAAATTAGTAATAAAAGGAGAAAGTGAGTCGTGTATCGGACCACAATGAGGGAAGTAGCTCGGGCTAGTCATGATCTGATTATGTTTTATAGGGTTAGTCATGACCCGATCATGTTTTATGTTGTTTATCCCTCTTTATCACCTTGGGTCGGTCATCACACGAGAACAATAGATTATATTCACTTTCTATCGTGGATGTAGGTTGGAGCCATTATCCGCCGAACCACGTTAAATCCTGACTCTGTGTGATTATTTGTCTTCTGTAAGTTTGTATGGTTCCCACTAACCAAACAAATTTATAGTTGGAGGAGATTTATTTGAGAGATAAATTTCATATAATATTATTGGAACGAAAAACTACCGTCAACATTTATATTCTATTTATCTTACAGTTCTAGACTGGATTTCACAATGTAACTGATATGATCCTAGCTGCACCTGGTTCGGTCCAAACCACAATTGATCCAATCCATGTACCAGTTGGACCAATTACAAGACATAGAGCTCATAAGATCAATGACGCTATGGCAGGTCTGGCCCAACGTCATGTAGCTGAATTGAACAAGCACGTTCGAGACCAATTGGACTTCAAGGAAGAGGGTTAAAGAGTTATACACTTGACCCAAGTCATCGAAGAGAAGCATGGATCGATTTCGTTTGTTTAGGCTTATTTATTATTTATTTGCATGTATGGAACCAACGCGGATGACTGTTTTTATTTATTATTTGGGTTAGTTTATTTTAATTATTTATGGGTTCAAAATGGGCTAGAAATTAAGAGTTATGGGCTTTTATTTGGTAATGGGTATTTTAGGGCTAATTTAGACTTTTTGGCTCTCTTAGGGTTTGAGCATGTCATTATTTAAACTAAAAAACAACTCTTAATGAAGGACCCAATTTTTAGTGTGTGAATAGTAACTTTTCTTGAGATTAAGAAAATTTTATCAACGTTCAGTGATTGAACAAAGACTTATCAAAGGGTTGGCATCCTTTATGGCGTCCATTTTGCTTGCAAAATTCATCTGAGACTATCTCCAAGGGTTTTCAAGGACAGGTTCTTTGGGGGTCTACGGGATCTTGGATCGGGTTTCGTCTTTTTCGTATCCAGTTTCGTATCAATTGGTATCAGAGCCAGATTTAAGGTCTGACTTTTATTTATTTTTATTGTTTTTCTTTTGTTCCTCAAACATCTCATTCTCTGATCTCAATTTTATTTCATGGAGACGGACTAATGGGACATTTTGGAATTAGTAAGACCCTAGAAACCTTAAAAGAGCATTTTTACTGGCCTAGGATGAAGCGCGATGTAGAGCGAATTTGTGATCGGTGTCTCACTTGTAGAAAGGCCAAATCTAGGGTGAAGCCTCATTGATTATATACTCCATTACCTGTACCTAGTGAACCATGGGTAGATATTTCGATGAATTTTGTGTTGGGTTTACCTAGGACTAAATGAGGTAAGGATTCCATTTTTGTAGTGGTTGATTGATTTAGCAAGATGACACATTTCATTGCACGCCATAAAACTGATGATGCCACTAACATCTCATACTTATTCTTTAGAAAGGTAGTACGACTACATGAGATTCCTATGAGTATAGTTTCTGATAGAGATGTCAAGTTCTTGAGTCATTTCTGGAAGGTTTTGTGGGGTAAGCTCGGGACTAAATTACTTTATTCTACTACATGTCACCCTCAAACAGATGTACAGACAGAAGTGGTCAATATGACCTTGACTCAATTGCTTCGTACCATAGTCACTAAGAATTTAAAATCATGGGAAAAATGTTTGCCATTTATAGAGTTTGCATACAATAGGTGCATTCATTCTTCTACTTCATATTCACCTTTTGAAATTGTATATGGATTTAACCCACTAACGCCATTGGATTTATTGCCTTTGCCTGTTGAGGAACGAGTAGGTTTAGATGGGAAAAAGAAAGCAGAATTGGTGAAATAAATACATGAGAAAGCACGTGAACACATATTATGGAAAAATGAGCAGTACGCTTCTCATGCGAATAAAGGCCGTAAACACGTGGTGTTTGAGCCTGTCGATTGGGTTTGGCTACACATGCGCAATGAGAGGTTTCCGGATCAGCGGAGATCCAAGCTTCAACCTCGGGGAGATGGTCCTTTTCAAGTCATCAAAAGGATCAATGATAATGCATATAAGCTTGATTTGCCTGGTGAGTATAATGTTTCTAATTTGTCCCTTTTGATGCAGGTGTCGATTCGATGTCGAATCAGTTTCAAGAAGGAGGGGATGATGTGATCCTAGCTACACCTGGTTCGGTCCAGACCACAATTGATCCAATCCATGTACCAGTTGGACCAATTACAAGACACATAGCTCAGAAGATTAAGGACGTTATGGCAGGCCTGGCCCAACGTCATGTAGCTGAATTGAACAAGCACGTTCGAGACCAATTGGACTTCAAGGAAGAGGGTTCAAGAGTTATACACTTGACCCAAATCATCGAAGAGCAACATAGATCGATTTCGTTTGTTTAGGCTTATTTATTATTTATTTGCATGTATGGAACCAACGTGGATGACTGTTTTTATTTATTATTTGGGTTAGTTTATTTTAATTATTTATGGGTTCAAAATGGGTTAGAAATTAGGAGTTATGAACTTTTAGTTGGTAATGGGTAGTTTAGGACTATTTTAGACTTTTTAGCTCCCTTAGGGTTTGAGCATATCATTATTTAGACTCAAAAACAACTATTAATGAATGGCCCAATTTTTAGTGCGTGAATAGTAACTTTTCTTGAGATTAAGAAAATTTTATCAACGTTCAGTGATTGAACAAAGACTTATCAAAGGTTGGCATCCTTTGTGGCGTCCATTTTGCTGGCAAAATTCATTTGAGGCTATCTCCAAGGGTTTTCAAGGACATGTTATTTGGGGGTCTACGGGATCTTGGATCGGATTTCGTCTTTTTCGTATCCAGTTTCGTATCAATTGGTATCAGAGTCAGATTTCAGGTCTGACTTTTATTTATTTTTATTGTTTTTCTTTTGTTCCTCAAACATCTCATTCTCTGATCTCAATTTTATTTCATGGAGACGGACTAATGGGACATTTTGGAATTAGTAAGACCCTAGAAACCTTAAATGAGCATTTTTACTGGCCTATGATGAAGCGCGATGTAGAGCGAATTTGTGATCGGTGTCTCACTTGTAGAAATGCCAAATCTAGGGTGAAGCCTCATGGATTATATACTCCATTACCTGTACCTAGTGAACCATAGGTAGATATTTCGATGAATTTTGTGTTGGGTTTACCTAGGACTAAATGAGGTAAGGATTTCATTTTTGTAGTGGTTGATTGATTTAGCAAGATGACACATTTCATTGCACGCCATAAAACTGATGATGCCACTAACATCTCAGAATTATTCTTTAGAGAGGTAATACGACTACATGAGATTCCTAGGAGTATAGTTTCTGATAGAGATGTCAAGTTCTTGAGTCATTTCTGGAAGGTTTTGTGGGGTAAGCTCGGGACTAAATTACTTTATTCTACTACGTGTCACCCTCAAACAGATGTACAGACACAAGTGGTCAATATGACCTTGACTCAATTGCTTCGTACCATAGTCACTAAGAATTTAAAATCATGGGAAAAATGTTTGCCATTTATAGAGTTTGCATACAATAAGTGCATTCATTCTTCTAATTCATATTCACCTTTTGAAATTATATATGGATTTAACCCACTAACGCCATTGGATTTATTACCTTTGCCTGTTGAGGAAAGAGTAGGTTTAGATGGGAAAAAGAAATCAGAATTGGTGAAATAAATACATGAGAAAGCACGTGAACACATATTATGGAAAAATGAGCAGTACGCTTCTCATGTGAATAAAGGCCGTAAACACGTGGTGTTTGAGCCTGTCGATTGGGTTTGGCTACACATGCGCAATGAGAGGTTTCCGGATCAGCGGAGATCCAAGCTTCAACCTCGGGGAGATGGTCCTTTTCAAGTCATCAAAAGGATCAATGATAATGCATATAAGCTTGATTTGCCTGGTGAGTATAATGTTTCTAATTTGTCCCTTTTGATGCAGGTGTCGATTCGATGTCGAATCAGTTTCAAGAAGGAGGGGATGATGTGATCCTAGCTACACCTGGTTCGGTCCAGACCACAATTGATCCAATCCATGTACCAGTTGGACCAATTACAAGACACATAGCTCAGAAGATTAAGGACGTTATGGCAGGCCTGGCCCAACGTCATGTAGCTAAATTGAACAAGCACATTCGAGACCAATTGGACTTCAAGGAAGATGGTTCAAGAGTTATACACTTGACCCAAATCATCGAAGAGCAACATTGATCGATTTCGTTTGTTTAGGCTTATTTATTATTTATTTGCATGTATGGAACCAACGTGGATGACTGTTTTTATTTATTATTTGGGTTAGTTTATTTTAATTATTTATGGGTTCAAAATGGGCTAGAAATTAGGAGTTATGGACTTTTAGTTGGTAATTGGTAGTTTAAGGCTATTTTAGACTTTTTAGCTCCCTTAGGGTTTGAGCATATCATTATTTAGACTCAAAAACAACTATTAATGAATGGCCCAATTTTTAGTGCGTGAATAGTAACTTTTCTTGAGATTAAGAAAATTTTATCAACGTTCAGTGATTGAACAAAGACTTATCAAATGGTTGGCATCATTTGTGGCGTCCATTTTGCTGGCAAAATTCATCTGAAACTATCTTCAAGAGTTTTTAAGGACAAGTTCTTTGAGGATCTACGGGATCTTGGATCGGATTTCGTCTTTTTCGTATCCAGTTTCGTATCAGTAAGTGATATCGTATACCATGCTGGGAGTTGATGTTGCTAGTGTCAGTGCATGAATTAATGCATTTTTTTGATTACCTATTCCCTGCAAGATGCGCTGAAGTGCTAAAATCACGGTATTCGCAACATATTATGTTTGTGTTAATTACTCTAGTTCTCCGATTAATGATTTTATATTGACAAATAAGGGTTATCATGTTGGACTTATAGGTCCCAAGTGACGTGGTTTGATGGTGTAGGGTTCATGATCTCACCTTGAGATCCTGGGTTAGAATCCATAGAGTGCGTTTCTTATAAGAGTCTGAGACAGCCGGAGATTTTATCTGCTCCTCCTAAATCCGGAATAAGTGATTTGACGGCGGATTTTATTTTAAAAATATGTAATAAAATCATTAAAATATAGAACAATGTTCGAATGCAATGGAGTCTACCCCTGATTTTATTTTATGCAACTTTAATTAGCATAAAAACAGTGTTGTAATGTGTAATACGAATGCAGTGTAATGTTGCGCACCAAATGTCCTAAAAATAATATCAAAATGGTCTTTATAAGTCATTACAAATCGTTGGAATTATTTATTACACCAAATTGGGTGAAGCATCACTAGTCATTACAAATTACCCCGGAACAAATAAAAGATCATCGGCCGGGATGAAATGGCAAACAGGAGAGGAAGCACCCAAGTGAGTACCAAGTTATTGAATTTGAAACGCTACATAATTAGTTGATGTTGCTAGTGTCTTTAAGGTACTCATTAAAGATCTATTTTATGAAAGTTTTCATGGGAAAAAAGTAAAAAATAATTAATGTTTTAACAATTTTTTATATTTCCTATAAAAATAATGTGAAAACCTTCATAAAATGGATTTTTAATGAGTGCTATTAGGACACTCGTTAGCATGACTCATTTTTCAAAAACAACATTTATTTTTTATTTCTCATACTTCATGTTAAGCCAATTACGATATTATTTGGAGATTTGAATAGGTAGGATTAAATCATTATAAATACTAATTAAAACAGTCATAATAATTTAATAATTATTAAATTTCTCAAGAAAAATGTTCATTCTAGGTAAAATCTGCTAGCTCATTGAATTTTTGTATTAATTTCTTATTCTTTTTAATAATTTTACATCCATAAAAATAAATATAAATTTTTAAGATTAAATATTAAAGTTTTTATCATAATACTTTATTTTGTCATTCAGAATATTCTTTTTTGTTTGATCTGTACGATGAATCAGTGGGCAATCCTTATCACCGGGATTATGCGAACACCGATAATTAATGATTCATCAGTTTAATTAATGCAGCCTATACACATTTGGCTACCATTATTTTATCTCATTCATTCTCTTCCTATGCGAGTACCAATAATTCATCAATTATTTTATTTTCTCATTCTTTCTTTTTCTTTTTCACTGTTTATTTTGGAAGATATGGGTTGGGAGTAGGGGTGGGTATCGGATCGGATCGAATTGGATCCGATCCGATTATCAAATCCGATCGAATTGAGTTGGTCCGGTTCGACAGATTTCGGATCGATCGGATCGGATAAAATCCGATCCGATCCAATCGAATTTTTTTTTATTTAATATGCAAAACGACGTCGTTACATATTAAATAAAAAAAATTCGAATTATTTCGGATCGGATTTTATCCGATCCGATCCGATCCACTCGATTTTTTTGACTCAAAACCAGATTATGCTTGCAGTTTGTGGTCATGTTGTTTGTACTGTGTACTGAATTCGGATCGGATCGGACCAATCCGATCCGAAATAATTCGAATCGGATCGAACCAATCCGATCCGAAATAGAATGATTTCAGATCGGATTGGTCTGATCCGATCCGAATTCGAATCGGATCGGATCGGATAAGATGATCCGGTCCGAACGAATCAAACATCTTAGAGCATTTCGGATCGGATCGGATTCAGATTCGGTTCAATCCGATCCGAATCCGATAATGCCCATGACTAGTTGGGAGTTCAGTTATAGTACCGGGATCCACAGAAGACTTGTAAGGAGTGGGTTTGTGTAGGATATGGATGACAATCGAGATATTTTGTCATAATTGGATTTTATTTGGGTATATTTCAATTATGATTTAGGACGAAAAATCATCATGAATTAAATGTTCCAAATCTTGTCTGATTCAGGACGATTATTCGGGGTAATTTTTCATTCCAAATCTTGTATCAAATAATATATATGAATTCATTCAAAATATTCGATCAACTCTAGTGTTAGAAATATGTTATAATTTCTATTATGTTATATCATAATAGAAATATGTTATGATATAACGTGGATGCAAGCGTTATAAAATGTATGTAAATATGAAAATCTGAAATGTTACTGAAAATTTGTGTCATTTATACGTTTTGAATGTTGGGGTTTGGGCGCGGGCGCAGCGGAAGCTCGCGGTTCGGGTGAAATCGTAATTTTAAAAACTTTTTAAATTATCGAATAAATTATTCAATATCCAATATGAATAATTCATTCATATTTCACCTAAACATATTTATTCGATATCAAATAATGACATAAATAGTTAAGAAACATCACGAAACTTTTACGAAAATGTTTTTCCGTAAAATGACATAAAACACATTTTTGACCGAACCGGCCACCCAATGCACATGGGGGTTGCCCAGGTCAGCCCCAACGGTACTAGGGAAGTTCATGGGCTACCCGAACAGTGACTAATTCACTGTTTGGGCAGCCGTCACCCGGTTGGCTCAAAAGTCACACAGTAACGTCGTTTTTCACCGTTTTCGCATATTTCAACTCCGAAATAATTTCCGGTAATTGTTCCAATACCGAAAACACATCCAATATAGTTATATGACATAATTATCATCACCATAAACCCAGTTTTCCAGATCTGATCCAGAAATCAAAAATATCAATATTTCATGCTTTAATCCAATTTTCTTAACGTTAATCACATTAATCACAACACCAATCCAAGCTACCACCAATGAAGCACCCAAGAACAATTCTAGGCATTACAAGAGTGGTCATAACACTCTAGATTGACAACATATCATCAATTGATCAAATTGAACAAATATTACAATAATAACATTCAATTCTACTTCACACATGCACCAAGCATTCTATTCCATCTTCCAAATCAAAAACACCCAAATTCTAAAGAAAGGAAGAAACCCTAGAATGTCTCTAGATGCTCAAGAACAAGAAACATGCTTTCTAAGCTTAGGGATATAAAAAATTACCTTTAATTCTCCTAATTCCTTAAGCTATTTTCTTGATTTTCTTCACTTTTCCATCTTGAATCATCAAGCAAATTTGGAGAGGTTTTTGAAGATGAAATTCGGCCATGGTAAGCCAAGAAGAAGAAAAGAAAATTTTTTCTCTTTAAAAATTACCATGATCAACTTTGGAGGGGTAATTTGGTCAATTTCCCAATTTAATTCAATTAAATAAAATCAAACTTTATGTTAGCAAATCAAATTTGCACACCTTAAGCTTAATTAAAACATGCCACATGTAACCAATAATAATGAAATATTTTTCATAACAATTATGAAAAAGAATATCATTTAATTATTCAAATATTTAACATTTAAATATCTAAATAATTAATTAATCTAATTATTATTATATATGTATTTTTTATTTACATTAAATAACAAATACATATATTAATGACATGTGTCAAAGTCTCATTTGACAATTAATTAATATGTATCAAATCAAATTTTGTATCAAATACAAATACAAATACATATTAATGGCATGTGTCAAAGTCTCATTTGACAATTAATTAATATGTATCAAATCAAATTTTGTATCAAATACAAATACATATTAATTACGATTGATCAAAAAATGCATTATGCATGTATTTTCGTTTAACCGTTTAAACGATTCGAATTAACTCATTTAATTCAGTGAAATATTATGAATAATCTAAATTATTCATAACGCGTTGCCCAAGTTCTTAATGAGTACACTTCATATTGTGGGACTCTCAAAGTTTAGGTTTATCCGTCACGGAATCCAATTTCGTGTCCATAATGATGTAGTTGGTGCTTGGAGTGCCAATCCAATTTGTATATTCCAACAGAATGGTATCAGAGAAAAGACTTAACCACACAACACATGTTTTGAATCTATGCCATAGTAATTTTAATTTAATTATGCATAGGACATATTGGATATGTATTGCATGTTTTAAATTAAAACTTTGACCTAATTAAATTAATGACTTGATTGTCATAAATCTATCGTGATTAGGTGATTATTTTTAAGTAATAATATTAATAATGTTGGAGCATTATTGGATGGTCCGTCTTGTCAATACGGAGATGAATGGGTTCTTACTACTTATATCCAATATCGTCATTAGTGTGAGGGTATAAGTGCTCGGAACTTAGGTCACTCCGGTAAAACATTAGATGTAGCGTGATGAGTTGACGTAGTCACCCAATATCGTCATTAGTGTGAGGGTGTACATACGAAGCTTATTAGTGCACATTGACAAGTATACACCTAGAACACGTCTTAATCCAATATCGTCATTAGTGTGAGGATAAGAAACGGTTCAGGACCAAACTAGGAGTCACATGAAGTGATTGACCTTGAAGGTCTACCTAATGAGTTTACAAAGGCCAATATCGTCATTAGTGTGAGGCTGAAGTAAATGTCATGGGATCCACTTCCCGCTATGAAATTTTGATAGTCAAATTTCTATTTTTCCGTTAAGGGAGATTACAAAATTACGTAAAGTAGTGGGAGGGCACTAATAGATTTAAAATTCCATAATCAATTAGTGTTATCACTTTTGAAATGAAAATTGTTCTGCTACTACTCAAATATGTTATCTTGTAGATGGCTGCCACTAATCCATTGATAAAACTTTTGGATTCCAATAAGCTAAAAGAAGCCGAGAACTATTTCGAATGGAAAATGAACATGCGCTTTGTCTTGGACTATGAAAAGTTGACTTATGTCACGATCAATCCACTGCCTGTTGATATCGATCATGACTCCACTCCAGAAGAGCGAGAAACTTTTGATAGATGGAAGGATGATAACCTGAAGGTGAAATCCTACATCTTAGAATCGATGGTTCCAGATTTGCTGAGACAGTACATTGAAGTACCAAATGCTTGGAGCATCATGCGAACACTCAAGGAGTTGTTCGACTTAAATCAAGAGATGAAACTTTATCGAAGGTCTAAGGAATTATTCCGTGCTGAACTCAAGGAGGGATGAGCTGTCAGCACTCATGTTTTGAATATAATTGACCAAATTCGATATCTTGAACGACATGGCATTGTGTTTGATGAAAAGCTAGGTCGTAATTTGATTTTGTCTTCCTTTACTGGTTCTTATACTGGCTTTGTATTGAATTTCCATATGCATTCGATGCAAGCCACATACGAAGAACTTCATAACATGCTTCGCACGGTGGAGCAAGATTTGAAGAAAGGCAACCCCACACTGTATCTCCATGGTGGAGCTGGCTCTTCAAAGACTTCTGGGAAGTCAAAGAAAATCAAGATGGGGAAGAAGAAGATATCAAAGAAAAACTCCAAGAAGCGCAAAGGCGCAAAACCGAAAGTAGCTTGTGATCAATGTCTACAATGCAAGAAATCTGGACACTGGAAGAATGACTGTCCAGAGCTTAAAGCAGGACCCTCAGACACGCTTTGTATTTTTCCAATTATTGACATCTCATTAGCCTTAAATGTAAATAGTGGATGGGTGTTAAACACTGGCAGTCCCACTCATATTTGCAATTCCCTATAGGAAATGAGGATTAAACGAAAGCTGACTAAAAGGGAGATCCAGCTTAGAGTTGGCAATGACGACACATTGGATGTCAAGGCCATAGGAACTATTGTTCTAGATCTCCAAAATGGATGTAAATTAGATTTGCATGACTGTTATTATGTTCCATCACTTATCAGACTAATAATATCGCTGCCAATATTAGATAAAGAGGGATATAAAATAAACATTAAGGATGAAACTTTATGTTTGTATGATAAAGATAATTTATTGAAATGTGAATGTTCTTTATCAAACGGTCACTATGTTTTGGAAACATGTAGATATATTTTAATATAGAGAAAAATACAAATAGGAAGTCTGAACTAAATAATACTGAATTATGGCATATAAGGTGTTAGACGTCTATCCAAATTGGTAAATGATGGTTTGATTGAAAATCTTACCTTAGATCTTTATCCGATTTGTGAGTCATGTATCCAAGGAAAGATGACAAAGGCCCCATTTTAAGGTGTTGGACACCGTGCTGGAGATTTACTGGAGCTAATACACAATGATGTGTGTGGTCCATTAAATCATGCTGCTCATGATGGTTCGACATACTTTATGACTTTCACAGATGACAAGTCTAGATATGGATATGTCTATCTGATGAAACATAAGTCAGAAACATTTGACAAGTTCAAAATATTCCGAAACGAAGTAGAAAAACAAACCAGTAAATTCATCAAATGCCTTAGATCAGATCGATGTGGTGAATACATGAGTGAAGAATTCAGAAATTATTTAAGGGAGAATGGAATTCTCACCCAATATAACCCACCAGGAACACCTCAACACAATGGAGTGTCTGAGTGTAGAAATCGTACTTTATTGGATACAGTGCGATCTATGATGAGCTATACAGATCTTCCTTATTACCTTTGGGGTTACGCTTTACAAACTGCTACCTACATACTTAATAGGGTTCCATCGAAAGCTGTTTCTACGACCCCCTATCAGATATGGTTCGGTAGAAATCAAAGTCTTAATCATTTAAAGATTTGGGGTTGTCCTGCATACGTAAGAATTACGCAGCGGGATAGACTATCACCCAGAGGGTATAAATGTAGGTTCGTTGGATATCCTGATAATTTCATGGGATATCAATTCTACGATTCCGAGCAACAAAATGTATTTGTTGTTCGCTTTGCAACTTTTCTTGAAAAGCAATTTTTGAGAGAAAGTGGGAATTGTAGAGATATTAAACTTGATGAGTTTGATCCCAACAGTAAAGAACCTGAGATGGAACCAGAGATCCAACTAGGTGAAGGATCTACAACACAGGTTCTACGTAAGTCGAATATAATATCAAGGCCTCATGAGAGACTTTTTTTAACATCTGATGTGAGCCTTGATGTTCTCCTCTTGGAGGAAACATATCCGACTACGTATAAGGAAGCGATATTGGATATCGATTCGGGAAAATGGCAGGAAGCCATGAAATCCGAAATGGATTCAATGCATGCCAATCAAGTCTGGGACTTAGTTGAACTTCCTGAAGGAGTTAAAAATATTAGCTGTAAATGGGTTTACAAAAGGAAGCGAGGGCCCGATGGAAAGATGGAAACCTTTAAGGCCCGACTGGTAGCGAAAGGTTACACTCAACGTCCTGAGATTAACTATGAAGAAACTTTTTCACCAGTAGCCATGCTAAAATCTATTAGGATTCTTTTAGCCATTCCTGCATATCACGACTATGAGATATGACAGATGGATGTGAAAACCACTTTCCTAAATGCTTCCTGGAAGAGGATATCTATATGGGACAACCAGCGGGTTTCGTATCCAGCGAGACTTCAAACTTGGTTTGTAAGCTCCAAAAGTCTTTTTATGGACTTAAACAGGCATCCCGAAGCTGGAATCGTCGTTTTGATGAGATAATTAGATTATCTGGATTCATCAAAAACGAGGAAGAACCATGTGTTTATAAGAAAGTTAGTGGGAGCATGATAGTTTTCCTAGTCTTGTATATAGATGACATCCTTATTATAGGAAATTATATAGGGATGATGCAAAGTGTGAAAGCCTACCTTTGCAAGAACTTCTCCATGAAAGATATGAGTGAAGCTTCCTATATGCTAGGTATAAGGCTCTACCGAGATAGAGTCAGGAAGCTTATAGGGTTTTCACAATCGACGTACATAAACAAGATATAAGAAAGGTACAGTTTTACCAACTGCAAGGCATCAAATGTACCTTTCCGATATGACATGCATCTTTCGAAGAAAATGACACCTCAAACTGAGGAGGAGAGAGTTAGGATGTCTAACTTGCCATATGCTTCTTGTATTGGAAGCATAATGTATGCTATGTTATGTACTAGACCTGACATCAGTTTCGGCGTCAGTGTGACCAGCCGATATCAATTGGATCCAGGTAATGATCATTGGACAGCCGTGAAACATATCCTAAGATATATTAAAGGCACCAATGATAAGTTTCTGATATATGGAGAAGATGAGCTATAAGTTAAGGGTTATACAGACTCCAACTTCCAGGGAGATCCAGATGATAGAAAGTCTAAATCAGGATATATATTTACCCTTAAAGGTGGTGTAATTAGTTGGCGTTGTTCAAAGAAAGACTCAACAGATGATTCCACCACTGAGGTGGAATTTATAGCGGCTTCAGAAGCTGCTAAAAAAACTGTTTGGATTAGAAATTTTATCACAGAACTTGGCATTGTGCCTAGTATTACGGATTCGATCCCATTATACTGTGATAATAACGAAGCCATCGCGCAGGCTAAGGAGCCGAGGGCACATTCCAATTCGAAACACGTGAAAAGGAAATACCGCGTAATTAGAGAGATAATTGAACGAAAAGACATTGTGGTCATGAAGGTTCAAGGACAAGACAACATAGCAAACCCGCTTACAAAGGCCTTACCTCCTAAGTTATTCGATAAACATGTGGAGGAGATGAGACTACGGTACCATCCAGATTGGCACTAAGCAAGTGGGAGTTTGATGGAGTTGGTGCTTGGAGTGCCAATCCGATTTATATATTTTATTATTTATTAATAAAATAACTATATTTTTCATTTCATACATTATAATGGTATTGTCATTACGCGTATTAAATTGATGTATCGATATGCTAAGAATGACATCGACCTTAGAATAGTCTTGACACTAGGTGTAAATTGTTCTTAAAGTAAATATTCCTAGTCGTTGGTTTTGGAATACGTTCAAATTCCTATAACCTAGAAGACTAGCACATGTCGTATATTGGAATTGGAGTTCCAATGGTTTAACGCGATGTACCATGAGTTTTTGAAACTCGTATAGACATGTGGGTATTCGTTGGAGCGAATACTGAATGACTCATATGTGATTCCTAATAGTTGGAAGTACACACCACCGTCAATAAGAATCTCCTCGAGTCGAGTAGCATATGTAATCCTTTGACTATAAGATAGTATTGATTTTGTGTGAGATCATCCACACTTAGATGCCATGTATATCAGAAACCTTTCATGGTCTGGCCTCTAGATGTTCGTTGGGTGTGGACCGATGCACTCAGTAATCAATTGCGAAGAAAGATACGATCCGTCGGCCCATATGTGTACCATAAGAGGTTTAGGTATCCATGTGAGTTAAGTCACGATTCTTAAAGACTTTTGCCAAAGCGATCACCTAGGGTGGATCACATCAGTTGTAAAGAATCGTGGACATGTCGACATGAGATGTGCGCCTTGAAAACTTGATGATATATTCTATATTTCCTAAGCACAACTCGGATAGTCTACGACGGAGAGATTGTTAAACATATGTGATGACCTCGACTTGTATAGTTCAGAAAGGTCGTTCGTGTTCTTCGCAAATTCGGAGGTGGCCGAATTGCGTACATATTAGCTAGGCTTATATGACGAACGTGTCTGAACTTAGAGAGTCCCAATATGAAGTGTACTCGTTGAGCACTTGGGTAGCCAATTAATTTTTGATAAAAGATAATATTCGATATTATAATTATCAACTAAGATAATCAAGTGTTATTGGATAACATTGATTATTTACTTTGACCTAATTGAATTAGTTGGATTAATTCAATAATTACACAAGGGCTTAATTGTAAAATCATAATTATCTATACCATTTGAGGATATTATGGTAATTGTAAGTATGTAATAATAGGTGATTTTGGCTTGATTTAATTGGATTAAATCAAGGTGGAAAACATTTAACTAATCCATTTCCTAATCCTTGGATTGATTTAATTGGATTAAATCTAAGTGGGAGACAATGAAGATTAGTCACACCTAATTATACATATTTGGACAAATTAGATTAAGCCCACTTAAAAGTTGATTACTTTTATTAATTAAAAATTGCTTAAGTTTTGCTATAAATAGCAAGCTTTAGGAAGGTTTTAATTACGAGTTAAAATACAAGCATAAGCAAATTTTTGAGAGATTAGCCTAAGTTAGAGAAGTATTTAGAGAAGCTTGTGAGGTCTCTACAACATTTGATCTAGGAGAAATCAAGATTGGATCTTGAAGTGAAGCTTGGAAGCATTGGAAGCATTGGAAACAAGATTGGATCTTGAAGTCAAGCTTGCACACCTTGGAGGTTCTCCAACAATTTCAACAAGGAGAAGTAGATTGGATCTTGCATCAAGCTTACTAGGTAATGTTTGATCTTCTCCTAATCTATGTTTATTTGTGTATTAGATGCATGATCACATAGCTTAATGTTGAATAAGGCTAATCAATTGTGTTAGGATACTTTAGAAGTATAAACACAACATGCTTGTAATTAGGTAAAAGATGTTCATGTTGGACATGGAATAATTAATTAGAGTTTGGGACTCTAGATTAAAGCTTAGAGCTATGGCTACCATTCTAGATTCACTTGACCACCTTTAGGTGGACTATAATTGTTCATGAGACATTTCTAATTGGGATTCTAAAATGGTTTGTGTATTGGATTCAAAATTTACGAAAATGCGTATTTAGAATAAATTTATGTTTTTGGAAAAATATTTGATATTTTGAAAAACTAGATTTTTATTCCATAATATGTGTTTATGATGGTTTTGAAATTAAAAATTATTTTTGGATGTTTTTCAAGTGTTTAGGGAACACCAGATGCAATTAGGGTAATAGATCCTAATTGCATCAGCTCTCTGGAATCTAGAGAGCTGTGCAAGTGAAAAGTGTTGTGATATTTTTATATCGTACCGCAAGTGTACGGTGTCAAGTTTTAGTATAAATCAGTGAAAGAGTGTCGAACCCACAGGGATTGCGTTAACTCGTACTAAGTACTACTATTGATAATCCTAACTTTATTTAGAAAGCAAATAATAAAGATTTTAATAAATAAATATAAAAATAATTATATTGGAGGAACTAATACGATAGAGATCCTGGATCCTGATTTCACCTAGCTGTCACCTATGTATTTGTCATGCCAATTAATCTTTGTTCAATTATATTATTTATTAGTCAAGATTCCGTAAATATCCACTCCCTCTCTCGAGCATCAGTGAAAATATCATCAACTACAGACTTCGATATCTCTATAAAAATCCAATAGTTAACAACTCATTACGCTTTGTGATTCTATGTTAACGACTTTAAAAGACTACAGATTCTCTCGAACTCTATAAAATCCTAGGTCATATTCTCTAGATCTATTCAAAATCCCCTATCTCGAGTGATAGATTCTAAACATTCATCATCTTCAATTGTGGCCAACAATCAAGAAGCATTAAACTCAAAAGAATATAAATAAATTAATAAAACTTCATAACAAAATTAATAAACACAATACAAGGTTCAAACATCAGTTACATCATTCTCCAGAATTAAGGAGTTAATTCATGACAAAAGATAAAAACAATAATAAACAGGTCATGAATCTAATGGAAATCATTAGAGTTCTAAGAAAGAAACTAGAAGATATAACCCGAATTGAATCTCTTCCTCCTCGGATATTACCGCCTTTGTCTCCTCTTGTCGCTCTTCAATCCTCTCCTTGGATCTCTAAAAATATTTGTTTATGTGTTTTTTGCAGTGTATTAGCCTCCCCCTTAGTATTGGATGAACTGTTCTATTTATAATAGAGGCTAGGTGTCATTAAACATCTAAAAAAAAACCTAAAATCATGTTTCTGGTCCGCAGGGGACGCTGCGGCGCCGAACAGTGGGAGCTGCAGCACCCATCTCTCGGGAAAATGTATGTAAATGACTAGATCTCGTCGAGTAGATGAAAATCGATATATTATGGGTCTCGTAACTCTTTCTAAATCAAAAGTTATAGTCTTTTTAATTTCAGTGCGCAGCTGATGCATGTTTTTGCTGCTTCTTGAGTCTGATACTCTCGATAAGTCCCGAAATACACGTATTTGCTCCATTATTGATGTTATAATGCTTCCTACAAATAAGATATAAAATAAACTATAAAATATATTAAATGGCTTGAACCATAACAAAACAATAGCTAAAGATGCTAGAATAAGTGAGTATAAACCACATTTATCAAATACCCCAAACTTAATATTTTGCTAGTCCCGAGCAAAAGATAAAATAAAAACTAAATTCAAATAAATAATTAAAAATAACTAAATTAACTAAGCCACTTTCGTAGGGATCACGATTGCATTTAACATATGCAACAAGCCTTTAAACCCCTAGGCTGCCCTAGTAGACGAGTTATAGTCTCGTGAGGGCTTACAGCGACGACACCCACAAACGTCATTCACACACAATCATGCAAAAAATATAAAAAATAATAAAAGATAGTCCCGATAGTTTCACATAAAATTTTCCTCAAAGAAAGCTTATAAATGAAATTAGAGAACCTTCAAAGTACTCAATTGCAACTCGAATCCAAATTCTTGAATAAATTATCTAAGCTAGACTCACGGTGTGTGTGTGTGTTTAAAGGTTCGGTCACAGCTTGACTCATAAGTAGGCCAACTCAATGATTTCGTTTAAAAATTAGAATCGATAGGTCAAACCAACCTAAATATCTCAATTATGCTCTATAATTGCTTTATTTCGTGCTCAGTATGATATGATTTTTCTTTTCTTTTATTGTCTCTTTTTTCTTTTCTCTTTTTTGCACTTTTTTTTTCAACTCACCTACCCTTTAAGGTATCATTTCTCCTCATGGTGGTCCTAATACTCGCCCATGGGTAGCTTCACGCTTATCGGTTATAGGTGGTTTAATTTCTTTCCTTAGAGACATTTTTCTTTTTAGCTATACCATACTTCATAAC
Organism: Zanthoxylum bungeanum; assembly: GCA_019454045.1. NCBI lineage: Eukaryota > Viridiplantae > Streptophyta > Magnoliopsida > Sapindales > Rutaceae > Zanthoxylum > Zanthoxylum bungeanum. The sequence continues at coordinate 104,227 of SKCR01009108.1, forward strand.
ACTAGCAAATCAAGATAGATATTTAAGCAAACAGTCATTCATCGACATGCCATTTCTTCAACTAGTCACATGGTCAACTACTTAAGTTTTACTGCTAAAAACCTATTTTTAAGTGCTTACGAGTCTAACATAGATCAGTTATTCAAGGCATCAGATAAAAGTAAATCGGGCACTTATCGTTTCTAAAATTTCACTCATAAACAAACAATATCATCACAGGATTTATGCTTTACTATCAAAGACTAAAACAAAATTTTTTTTTCAATAAATTTAAACAACTAAATAGCAAGTAAACAACATACACACACCCTCAAACTTAAAATTTGCATTGTCCTCAATGTAAGATAAATATCAAGAGCAAGAGTGAGGAACAACACTACCGTGCATGGAGTTGATCAGACTCTTGCTGGTTAGAATTTGGTTGCGCGGGCGTTGTGTGTCTCGTGCTACCTTTCTTTTCCTCTTTTTACGGTGCTTTGGGAGTGGTTTTAGGTTTAGCTGTAGAGAATCTTCCTTTATGCATGACTGTATTATGCTCATAGGTCGCTGAAATAATTCACCTTGCGTGTTTACAACTCTCTTTTCTACTGTATTTATCCTGTGACATTCTGCATCACCTTGAGGGCTCGGCATGGCTCTGAAAACACTGAAGGTGACTTCTTCATTTTGACCTCTCATTATCAATTCACCTTTGTTTTCTTCTTCTGTTACTGTTTCCTCCTGAAATACCACTTCATCTTCTTTACTACCTAAGTCCTGAGAGGTGTCTTTAAACTCTTTTCCGCTCCTACAGGTTATGATTTGACATTGCTCATTGGGGTTGACTTCAATATCACTCGGAAACATCCATGTCTGTTGATTGGCCATGGAAGAAACAAGCTACCCAATTTGCGGTTCTAAGGATTTCATATTTGCCTCTATATTTCCCATTCGTGTTTCGAAGTTATCCAGCCTTGACTCATTCTTCTCAAACCTCTCTGAAGGTGTAGCTACAAACGTGCTCATGAGGTCTTCTAAGGAAGTTTTCTGCTCAGCTTGTACTTGTTCAAATCATGCTCCTCTATTGGGTAAAAGCATTCCATTAGCAGAAACAACGCCAATAAACGGCTGGCTCATTTGATTTGTCAATACTTCTAGATGAGTCGTGAGGGACGATACTTGAACTATCAGTGCACTAACAGGATCTGCCATTGCTTCTTTTCAAACGCACCTCGTAAGAAAAAAAATAAAACAAAAAAGTAAAATAAAATAAAATAAATTTAAAAGAAATAAAAACAAAAATAAAACTTAAAACAAAAATAACGGAAAAAAAAATAAAAATAAAAATAAAAATAAAAATAAAAATAAAAATAAAAATAAATTCTAAATTAAAGCTAAGATTACTTGGTAGCAGTATTAATGTGAATTAAACAAACAATCCCCGGCAACGGCGCCAAAAATTTGTTGTGATATTTTTATATCGTACCGCAAGTGTACGGTGTCAAGTTTTAGTATAAATCAGTGAAATAGTGTCGAACCCACAGGGATTGCGTTAATTCGTACTAAGTACTACAATTGATAATCCTAACTTTATTTAGAAAGCAAATAATAAAGATTTTAATAAATAAATATAAAAATAATTATATTGGAGGAACTAATACGATAGAGATTATGGATCATGATTTCACCTAACTGTCACCTATGTATTTGTCATGCCAATTAATCTTTGTTCAGTTATATTATTTATAAGTCAAGATTCCGTAAATATCCACTCCCTCTCTCGAGCATCAGTGAAAATGTCATCAACTACAGACTTCGATATCTCTATAAAAATCCAATAGTTAACAACTTATTACGCTTTGTGATTCTATGTTAACGACTTCAAAGGACTACAGATTCTCTCGAACTCTATAAAATCCTAGGTCATATTCTCTAGATCTATTCAAAATCCCCTATCTCGAGTGATATATTCTAAACATTCATCATCTTCAATTGTGGCCAACAATCAAGAAGCATTAAACTCAAAAGAATATAAAGAAATTAATAAAACTTCATAACAAAATTAATAAACACAATACAAGGTTCAAACATCAGTTACATCATTCTCCAGAATTAAGGAGTTAATTCATGACAAAAGATAAAAACAATAATAAACAGGTCATGAATCTAATGGAAATCATTAGAGTTCTAAGAAAGAAACTAGAAGATATAACCCGAATTGAATCTCTTCCTCCTCGGATATTACCGCTTTTGTCTCCTCTTGTCGCTCTTCAATCCTCTCCTTGGATCTCTAAAAATATTTATTTTTGTGTTTTGTGCAGTGTATTAGCCTCCCCCTGAGTATTGGACGAACTGTTCTATTTATAATAGAGGCTAGGTGTCATTAAACATCTAAAAAAACCTAAAATCATGTTTCTGGTCCGCAGGGGACGCTGCGGCGCCGAACAGTGGGAGCTGCAGCGCCCATCTCTCGGGAAAATGTATGTAAATGACTAGATCTCGTCGAGTAGATGCAAATCGATATATTATGGGTCTCGTAACTATTTCTAAATCAAAAGTTATAGCCTTTATAATTTCAGTGCGCAGCTGATGCAAGTTTTTGCTGCTTCTTGAGTCTGATACTCCCGATAGGTCCCGAAATACACGTATTTGCTCCATTATTGATGTTATAATGCTTCCTACAAATAAGACATAAAATAAACTATAAAATACATTAAATGGCTTGAACCATAACAAAATAATAGGCTAAAGATGCTAGAATAAGTGAGTATAAACCACATTTATCAAAAAGAAACAATGAAAATAATAATAATTAAAAAAAAAAGCTTGTGCCGCTAGAGTGCGCGCGCGTACGCGAACTGTTCACGCGCGCAATGCGCGTGTGATTTTTATTTTTGATCGTTTGAGAGTTTCCAGACTCCGATTCAGTCCCAATTTTTTCCTATACACTCGTAATGAAATATAGTATTTCATTAAATATTTTAAAATTACACCCATACTTGATATCCATGGGTTAGACCCATTTTTGCTGCCTGAGGTACCGATCCGACCCTAGAGGTTCCACAACTACCCCAACACATAATCCACCCACTCATGAATTATGACTACCACAGATAATCTCGCTAAACTATGCAAGTCGATATCATTGCATACGTATAATCCTTCCATCACAGGTTATCCATATTATACCCGGGATATAGATAAGAACGTCAAATTCATACGGTATAATATAGTCTACTTTCAAATTTATGATCTCTAAATAACACTCGGAACTCGCTTCTGAAGTTATACCACGGCCATGGATTTACTAGATCGCAAACACGTGTAGGATACATATGCCTTGTACACAGGACTGACGGATTCTATCTTGATACGCACTGGATATCATGAGCATCAGTCCACACCCAATGAACATGCGAATGTCTGATCTAAATAGATCGGTGACGTGACTGCCATCAAAGTGTGAATGATAACTCATATATCCATTGTGGTATCTCAAGTCGAAAGACCATTATGCTTGCTCAACTCGAGAAGATTCCTATTAACGTTGGTGCACCATCTATTAGGAAATCTGCAGTGAGTCGTTCAATGTTTATCAAATAAACACCTACATGTCTATACGAGTCTCCGGAGACTCATGGTTCATTGGGATAAAGCATCAGACCATGTCACGATATACGACAGGTACTGGTCTCAGCGGATTTTACTAACCGACCCGTGTTAGTAAATCTTGTTAGGGTTGGTGCTCGGAGTGCTAATCCGGATCGTATTTATGTCCGATTCATGAATACGAACAATTCCTTTTTCCATAATATTACTTATTTAATGGTAGAATCTCTTGTCTTTATATACATATTCGATCTAATTACGATTCGATATCTAATTATGATTAGATTGAAACTAAATCTGATTTAGTGATACGTATATATTATACAAAGACCCTAGGATTTACAATGTAGTGCGCAGTTACAACGTAGTTTGTAATTGACATTGGGAAGCGTCACTATAAGTTGTATATCCTTAAATAAAGTTCATGGTCAAGATTTACTAACACGAATCGGTTAGTAAAATCCGCTGAGACTAGTACATGTCGTATATCGTGACTTGGTCTGATGGTTTATCCCAATGAACCATGAGTCTCGAGAGACTCGTATAGACATGTAGGTATTTATTTGATAAACACTGAACGACTCACTGAAGATTTCCTAATAGATGGTACACCAACGTCAATAGGAATCTTCTCTAGTTGAGCGAGCATAGTGGTCATTCGACTTGAGATACCACAGTGGATATATTAGTTATCCATTTATCCTCCACACTTTGATGGCAGTCACGTCACCGATCTATTTAGATCAGACCTCCGCCTTTTCGTTGGGTGCGGACTGATGCTCATGATATCCAGTGCGTATCAAGATAGAATCCGTCAGTCTTGTATACATGGCATATGTATCCTCCACATGTTTGTGATCTAGTAAATCTATGGCCGTGGTATAACTTCGGAAGCGAGTTCCGAGTGTTATTTAGAGATCGTAAATTTGAAAGTCAACTATATTATACCATAAGGATTTGACATTCTTATCCATATCCCAGGTATAATATGGATAGCCTGTGCCGAAGGGATTATACATATGCAATGATCTCGACTTGCATAGTTTAGCGAGATTATCTGTGATCGTCATAATTCATTAGTAGGTGAATTATGGACACGAAATTTGATTTTATGACGGATAAACCTAAACTTAGAGAGTCCCACAATATGAAGTGTACTCGTTGAGCTTTTGGGCAACACGTTATGAATAATATAGATTATTCATAATACTTCACCTGATTAAATGAGTTAATTCGAGTCGTTTAAACGGTTAAACGAAAATACATGCATTAGGGGCATTTCGGTCAATTAATAATTAATGTGTATTTGTATGTGATACAAAATTTGATTTGATACATATTAATTATTTGTCAAATAAGATTTTGACACATACCATTAATATATGTATTTGTTATCTAATGTAAATAAAAATACATATATAATAATAATCGCATTAATTAATTATTTAGATGTTTAAATGTTAAATATCTAGATAATTAAATTATTTCAATATTACATAAATGTTATGCAATATGTTTGATTATTATTGGTTATATGTGGCATGATTTTATTAAGCTTAAAGTTTACAAATTGTTAACTTAAAGCTTATTTTCATTAAACCCATCTCAAAGAAAGCACCCAAAAATTTTCTTGAAGAATCAAGGAAGAAAGTGAAGAAAATCAAGAAAAAAATTAAGGATTTTAGGATATTTGGAGGTAATCTTCATAACTCTTAAACTTAGAAAGTTTGTTTCTTATTCTTGAGTATCTAGACATGTTCTAGGGTTTCTTCATTTCTTATATTTTTGGGGCTTTTTGATATGGAGGATGGATTTGGAGGCTAGATGCATGTGTGAAGTTTGATTGGATGATATTAGTGTAATATTGATTCAATTTTGTCATTTGATGACTTGTTGTCATTCTAGAGTGTTATGACCACTCTTGTAACTCCTAGAATTATTCTTGAGTTCTTCATAGGTGGTGGCTTTGGTTGGTGTTAGTATTAATATGATTGATATTGAGAAAATATGATTTATAGCATGAAAATGATATTTTTGTTACAAAAATCAGATCTGGAAATTTTATAATTTTAGTGATGAAAAATATGTTATATAAATGTATTGGATGTGTTTTGGGCATTGGAACAATTGCCGGAAATTATTTCGGAGTTGAAATATACGAAAACGGTGAAAAACGGCATTACCAGGTGAGTTTTGAGCCAACCGGGTGACGGCTGCCCAAACAGTGAATTGGTGACTGTTCGGGCAGCTCATGAACTGCCCAAGTAGGGCAGCCCCATGTGCATTGGGTAGTCGGTTCAGTCAAAAACGTGTTTTATGCCATTTTGCGGAAAAAAATGTTTTTGTAAAAGTTTTACGATATTTCTTAACTATTTATATTGTTATTTGATATCAAATAAATATGTTTAGGTAAAATATGAATGAATTATTCATATTGGATATTGAATAATTTATTCGGTAATTTAATTTTTTTTTTAAATTATGATTTCACCCGAACCGCGAGCTTCCGCTGTGCCCGCTCCAAAACCCCCAACAAAAATGGTATCAAAGCAGGTCTGATCCTTCATCCATTACATTTCTCATGCTTGATATATGATATATAATCCAATTTTGATGTTTGCACATGCATGTAATTTAGATGTTTCTTGACTTTTACTTCTACGCTAACAGGAAACGTAACCGAAATTTAATGGTTAAGTTAAGTTATGTTTTCTAAGGTAGAATTGAATTGTTTAGAAATTGATCTAAATTATATTCTGCATTTGATGTAGAGTATTACTTTCTTGAGGAATATCCCCGCTTAAATAAAACAATAAAGTGATATGTATTGGATGCATGTTTCTTGGTCCGTCTTGTCAATAATATAGAATAAAGGAAAACAAAAGCATCAATTTCCATAAAATTACACACTGTTTTAGTTATGGATTTTTAGCCCAGCAGTGTCTCCCAATACTTTACGTAATACCGTAATCCCCAACAAAAAATGGGAATTCAATAATTAAATCGAATTCCATAGTGAGAAGTGGACCCCATGAATATATTTCGACTCACAGTTTTGGCACGATCTCGCCTACGTATATTCATTAGGTAGACAACTCATTGTCAATCAAACTCATTGTCAATCACACTCACTGTAACTCCTGATTTTGGTCCTGACCATTTTTTGTTATGACAGCTTTGACACGTTTATAAGGAGGTGTATCAAGGCTTCACTTGCCAATGACAAACTCAAGCTACCGACGTAGTCATAACAGCTTTGGCACGTTCATGATTTTCACTTTTACTTGAATTTATCTAGTATCAACTATACATCCAACATCGATAAAATTCTATCAACTACACCCTCACTGCTTTGGCACTTTCTCAGATGCAGCCATAGAAAGATACAAAAACCGTATTGACAAGAAGGACCAAGAAACATGCATCCAATACATGTCACTTTACTGCTTTATTTAAGCGGGGAAATTCCTCAAGAAAGCATTACTCTACATCAAATGCATAATATAATTTAGATCAATTTCTAAACAATTCAATTCTACCTTAGAAAACATAACTTAACTTAACCATTAAATTTTTGTTACGTTTCCTGTTAGCGTAGAAGTAAAAGTCAAGAAACATCTAAATTACATGCATGTGCAAACATCAAAATTGGATTATATATCATATATCAAGCATGAGAAATGTAATGGATGAAGGATCAGACATGCTTTGATACCATTTTTGTTGGGGTTTTGGAGCGGGCACAGCGGAAGCTCGCGGTTCGGGTGAAATCATAATTTAAAAAAAATAAATTAAATTACCGAATAAATTATTCAATATCCAATATGAATAATTCATTCATATTTCACCTAAACATATTTATTCGATATCAAATAACGACATAAATAGTTAATAAACATTGCGAAACTTTTACGAAAACGTTTTTCCGTAAAATAGTATAAAACATGTTTTTGACTGAACCGACCACCCAATGCATATGGGGGCTGCCCAGGTCAGACCCAACAGTACTAGGGCAGTTCATGGGCTTCCCGAACAGTGACCAATTCACTGTTTGGACAGCTGTCACCAGGTTGGCTCAAAAGTCACCCGGTAACGCTGTTTTTCACCGTTTTCGCATATTTCAACTCCGAAACAGTTTTCGGCAATTGTTCCAATACCCAAAACACATCCAATATATTTATATGACATAATTTTCATCACCATAAACCCAGTTTTCTAGATCTGATCCAGAAACTAAAAATATCAATATTTCATGCTTTAATCCAATTTTCTTAACGTTAATCACATTAATCACACCACCAATGAAGCACCCAAGAACAATTCTAGGCATTACAAGAGTGGTCATAACACTCTATAATGGCAAGATATCATCAAATGATCAAATTAAACAAATATTACAATAATATCATTCAATTCTACTTCAGACATGCACCGAGTCTTCTATTCCATCTTCCAAATCAAAAACACCCAAATTCTAAAGAAATGAAGAAACCCTAGAATGTCTCTAGATGCTCAAGAACAAGAAACATGCTTTCTAAGCTTGGGGATATAAAAAATTACCTTTAATTCTCCTAATTCGTTAAGCTATTTTCTTGATTTTCTTCACTTTTCCATATTGAATCATCAAGCAAAAATGGAGAGGTTTTTGAAGATGAAATTCAGCCATGGTAGGCCAAGAAGAAGAAAAGAAAATTTTTTCTCTTTAAAAATTACCATGATCAACTTTGGAGGGGTAATTTGGTCAATTTCCCAATTTAATTCAATTAAATAAAATCAAACTTTATGTTAGCAAATCAAATTTGCACACCTTAAGCTTAATTAAAACATGCCACATGTAACCAATAATAATGAAACATTTTTCATAATAATTATGAAAAAGAATATCATTTAATTATTCAAATATTTAACATTTAAATATCTAAATAAATAAATAATTTAATTATTATTATATATGTATTTTTATTTACATTAAATAACAAATATATATATTAATGGCATGAGTCAAAGTCTCATTTGACAATTAATTAATATGTATCAAATCAAATTTTGTATCAAATATAAATACACATTAATTACGATTGATCAAAAAATGCTCATATGCATGTGTTTTTGTTTAACCGTTTAAACGATTCGAATTAACTCATTTAATTCAGTGTTGTATTATGGATAATTTATATTATTCATAACGCGTTGCCCAAGTGCTCAACGAGTACACTTCATATTGTGGGATTCTATAAGTTTAGATTTATCAGTCACAGAATCCAATTTCGTGTCCATAATCCACCCACTCATGAATTATGACTACCACAGATAATCTTGTTAAACTATGCAAGTCGAGATCATTGCATACGTATAATCCCCATGTCACAGGCTATCCATATTATACCTGTGATATAGATAAGAACGTCAAATTCTTATGGTATAATATAGTCGACTTTCAAATTTACGATCTCTAAATAACACTCGGAACTCGCTTCCGAAGTTATAACACGGCTATGGATTTACTAGATCGCAAACACGTGTAGGATACCTATGCCCTGTACATAGGACTAAAAGATTCTATCTTGATACGCACTGGATATCATGAACATCAGTCCACACCCAACGAACAGGCGAAGGTCTGATCTAAATAGATCAGTGACGTGACTGCCATCAAAGTGTGGAGGATAACTCATATATCCACTGTGGTATCTCAAGTCGATGAACCACTATGCTCGCTCAAGTCGAGAAGATTCCTATTGACGTTGGTGTACCATCTAATAATGAAACATTTTTCATTATTAGATGGTAATAATGAAAAATGTTTCATTATTATACATGTAACCAATAATAATGAAATATTTTTCATAATAATTATGAAAAATAATATCATTTAATTATTCAAATATTTAACATTTAAATATCTAAATAATTAATTAATTTAATTATTATTATATATGTATTTTTATTTACATTAAATAACAAATACATATATTAATGGCATGTGTCAAAGTCTCATTTGACAATTAATTAATATGTATCAAATCGAATTTTGTATCAAATACAAATACACATTAATTACGATTGATCAAAAAATGCCCATATGCATGTATTTTTTTTTAACCGTTTAAACGATTCGAATTAACTCATTTAATCCAGTGAAGTATTATGAATAATCTATATTATTCATAACACGTTGCCCAAGTGCTCAACGAGTACACTTCATATTGTGGGATTCTCTAAGTTTAGGTTTATCAGTCACATAATCCAATTTCGTGTCCATAATCCATCCACTCATGAATTATGACTACCACAGATAATCTCGCTAAACTATGCAAGTCGAGATTATTGAATACATATAATCCCTCCATCATAGGCTATCCATATTATACCTGTGATATAGAGAAGAACGTCAAATCCTTATGGTATAATATAGTCGACTTTCAAATTTACGATCTCTAAATAACACTCGGAACTCGCTTCCGAAGTTATATAACGGCCATGGATTTACTAGATCGCAAACATGTGTAGGATACATATGCCCTATACATAAAACTGACAGATTCTATCTTGATACGCACTGGATATAATGAGCATCAGTCTACACCCAACGAACAGGCGAAGGTCTGATCTAAATAGATCGGTGGCGTGACTGCCATCAAAGTGTGGAGGATAACTTATATATCCACTGTGGTATCTTAAGTCGAATGACCACTATGCTCGCTCAACTCGAGAAGATTTCTATTGACGTTGGTGTACCATCTATTAGGAAATCTTCAGTGAGTCGTTCAGTGTTTATCAAATAAATACCTACATGTCTATACGAGTCTCCGGAGACTCATGGTTCATTGGGATAAACCATCGGACCAAGTCACGATATACGACATGTACTGGTCTCAGCGGATTTTTCTAACCGACCCGTGTTAGTAAATCTTGACCAGGAACTTTATTTAAGGATATACAACTTATAATGACGCTTCCCAATGTCAATTACAAATTACGTTGTAACTGCGCACTACATTGTAAATCCTAGGGTCTTTGTCTAATATACACATATCACTAAATCAGATTTAGTTTCAATCTAATCATAATTAGATATCTAATCGTAATTAGATCGAATATGTATAAAAGACAAGAGGTGCTACCATTAAATAAGTAATATTATGAAAAAAAGACATTGTTCGTATTCATAAATCGGACATAAATACGATCTGGATTGTCACTTTGAGCACCAACACTAACACTGAAAACTAAGTCAAGCGCTGAAAAAACATTGATTTTATACATGAAATCGTAAACATGATATGAAATTCATAAAGATGTCGGCAAAACTATATTACATGAAATCCCACACATAAGCTGAAAATAAACATAATATAGTGGCATGGGAAAATTGAAACACTGCTTAGCGGGACCTAACACCGCGTAAGCAGATGAAACTGAGTTGAAATTGTACTGCTGAGTCTATGGGGGTGATTAGTGCCCCATAAACTATCTTAGCGAACCCGGGACGCTAAAGCTGAGGGGAAGACACTGTTAAGTGAACTTTTCACTAATAATTTATGAGACGGGCTATATTCCTTTATTAAAAGAGCAGACATAACACATATATATTAAAGAAATTTGTATCTCAATTAATTCAAAAATACCAATTAAGTAATGCTTTCAAACTTGTTAAAAATAAAAATCATTTGAAATTGAAAAGCGACATCATTTTGGAACGGGGCCGCAATACAATTATACAAGTACATGCCGTTCTTACAATTTCTGACGATGCAGAGTTGAAAAAAAAAGCGTCCCTCGTTTGGGACAGCCTGTTTCGATGCTTTCTTTGAACGGGGCCGCAACTCAATTTACACTAAACCCCAAAGCCCCCTCACTCCCAATTATTTTAATCTCCCCGTAATTAAGCCAACCTCCCAAGGACACAAACGTCATTTCATTTTTCCACTGTTCCAGAATCAGAACTGACCCACACAACAAACCGGCCCAAACTTCCCCTCTTCTCCTGAACCACCAGATCTACACAAATTTCTTGAAACCCTAATTTCGTACGATCCGTCGTTTTGATCGGAATAGAGAGAGAGAGAGGGGCTAAAGAAATGGGCGATTTTAACCTCGCTCTGGTGATCGTTGCGATAGTGGTGTGCATTTTGGTTATCTTCTTCAATGTATATCTTCTCGTTAACTACCAGCATCCGGACGACGCCAACCAGGCGTATTTTCCGAAATTCGTCGTCGTCTTGGGGCTCTCCGTTGCCGCTATTTCAATTCTTATGTTACCGGCTGACGTGGCCAATCGGCAGGCGTGTAAGCACGCGATTTATAATGGCGCTTGTAATCTCACCTTGCCGATGAAGGATCTCTGGCTCGCTGTTTATATTCTCGATGCGGTGCTTGTTTTCTTCATTATTCCGTTCGCTATGTTCTTCTACGAAGGCGACCAGGATAAGTCCGTACATCAACTAGGGGTTTCGTTAATGATTATTTACTATTTGCGTGTATTGATTGATTGTAATTAATATTTGCGATAATCTTTTTTTTTTTTTTTTTTTTTTAAAAAAAATCATTTTTGCTGTTTGCAGGACTGTTGGTAAAAGGATTAAGAGCGCTTTAATGTGGGTGATTACAACGGCTATTGTTTGTGCTCTTGTGCTTGGCATTTTGTATGGTTAGTTTTTTTTTCCTCTTTTTTTTTTTAATGTATAAAATTTCATGTTATTGGGTACTTTTTTTTTGACATGTTAGAATTTGTCTGAATGGTGATATAAGGGGAGGTTTAGAGTGTCGTATTGAGCTGAAAATTGTTAAAGCATAGGGTATCTTGGATTTTATGATTTACGAATCATACTTGTGGAATTTGAATTATTTGATTGTTTTTGCAACTTGTGTCAACGTAATGTCATCGTATTGTCTTTTCGGCTGTTGCTTAGCTCTAGCAGTTTAGGTACTCGTTTGGGCAGTCATTTCCAGTTTGACTCTAACGTGTATTTAATGAATTAGTAGAAAGGGATCTTGGTGTAATTCATAAAGAAGGGAAGTATTATTTTTGTAAAATAGTAAGAACATAGTAGGGGGTTTTAGTGTTTTCAAACTTCTTTAAAAAACAACTCCGTTGGCTCGTTGCCGTTGATTATGTTAAAGAGGCTTTAAGAGCGTTTGATCAGGAGTTTGAGGTTTGAAAACATGGTTTTGAAAACCTAGTTTTTGGTTTTAATTATACATATTTCAAAAGAGCCTCCGAAAGGCCCGTTTTACGGAAATCCTACGCACCCTTCCTTTATCTTGTCTATAGGCATTTTTTCGCATGTTTTGAAATCATATTGTATGCAAATGGATATGCATGCACTTATGAAATTATGATTATTGTGAATGTTGGAAAAAGAGAATCGGACTTGTTTAGTTTTGTGCTGTTGCCTAATAACAAATGTGCAAAGATATCAGTAGATGGTTGAATTGTGCGATAAAGTCAAATTTCAGAGTTTAAATTGTCATGTAAAGGGGAAAGCGATCCCTGGCTTGCTTTTTCTCTTTCCTTTTTTTAATTCATTTTTCTAAATTGTTGAGTAAGTTTTTTCGGGTGTCGTACTTATTTTATACATTTGTGTAATAATAGGTCTAGTTGGGAAGGTTGACTTCACTGTTAGGCACCTCTCTTCAACCACGACAAATTTTCCAACTAATTGGGAGTTCTCTGGTGGTCAACAATGTATTGGAAGCGGCGCACACCAGGTTGTGTTTCCGTTGCTTAATTTCTGATAAAGTTTATTTTATCCGTTAGCATTACTGTCTGTTGTTTCCCTGGGATATCACAAGCATTCTTGAACTTATTTCATTGTCTTTTCATTTCATGCAGTGCTCAGCATATTTAGCAAATGAAACGTCAGAGAAAACATGGACGATGCGCACAACCTTCCCGGAATATGTTGTTGCTCTTGCTACAATTGTTGGATCTGTACTTTTTTCGGTATATTCTTGCAAGACCTTAAACATTTAACTTCAAGTTACTTATTTCGTATCAAAACATAGATTTACTACCATATTGGGTGATACAAATGATTTGGAGAGAAATAGCTTGAGATGTTATCTTTGAAATGAGATTTTTTTTTTAATTTATTTAAAATTATTTGTTTTTTCAGTATCTTGTTAATTTTCATGAATATCAGATCTTTAATTTAGTATGCCCCATTTATGGTCCACAGGGATCAGATCCTTGAGGTAAAGTTTGCACCATGCCTTTTTCCTACTCTGGGATAATAAATCACTCACTTCCCTTGTAAACTGACAGATATTCGGTGGCGTTGGTATTGCTTGCTTGCCACTGGGACTTATCTTCTCATTCATCCAACGTCCAAAGGCAGTCATCACTCGTTCGCAGTATATTAAGGTGCCCTAGATTGCATCTTATGCAGCCATGTGAGTTTATATCCCATGGCTTATATTTCTTTGTTAAAGTGGCTTACTTGTATTCTATGTAATATGTGATTTGTAGGAAGCAACTGAACTAGGTAAGAAAGCAAGAGAATTGAAAAAAGCAGCTGACGCACTTCATCAGGAAGAAAGAAGTGGTTCTAAGGGTAGAAAATGGCGGAAAAATGTGAAGTCAGTGGAAAAGGTGTGCAAACTTAAACTCAGCAGTTCATGTTGAAAGTTCACTTGAGTCTTGAGTATCGGATTACTTTGCTTGTGCTGTCTTTCGCATATCAAGTTAGTTTCGACCTATACCTTGAACTTGTCTGTTTTGACAAGATTCAAGTCCTGAAAAGGTTCTGGCTTGGATGAACAACTAATTTGCTGTGCAGTATCTTCTCAAGTAATTGGAAGTTTGATATTTTGATTTGTCAGTCTCATAGTCATTGGAATTTATTAACTTAGCTTAACTTTGCAGGAGTTGTTTCAGTTGGAAGAAGACGTAAAGCTTTTAGAAGAGATGTATCCTCAAGGAGAGAAGGTAATGAACTCGGCTTGCTGATTTTAATAAACATTGAATAATTGCTTCTGAATTATCCCTTCTTCCATTCATAATTCCTTCCCTTATTTTTCCAGGCCGAGACTTCCTGGGCATTGACTGTTCTTGGCTACTTGGCAAAACTTGTTTTGGGAATTCTAGGGTGAGTGGTGATATTATTAACAGTGAATTTTTTGTGAAGATATTCATTATCTACTGAAGTAATACCTGTTTATTTTGTTGATTTTTAACTCTATGTGGGGCCACTTTTTTATTATTAAATGAGATGTCCCTGTCCATCTAAGAAAAGTGATGAAGAGAGAGCATTTTATTCGAATTGCTGATAACCTGTAAGCATCGTCAGACATATGAAACAATAGCATGGCATTATGCCATTATCTAAAAATATATGGACGAAATAGGTTATGCAATTAAAGAGCTATTCTTTGTTATGACCATAATATATGGTCTTATTTGAAATTAATGAACTCTGTTTGAATTTCTTTAAAACGAGTTCAGGATACAATTCGCCTTACATTTATAGTAGATAGAAGAAAATCAGATTTTGAATCTGATAAAGAAAGCCACCCTTTCTGCCTTACATGGCAATTAACACTTCAGATTTTTGGGTATTTGGGTTTCCCTGTACTTGTTGTATAACAACTTTCTAATGCATTTTTTGGAATTTAAAGTTTTTGGAATGAGAATGCTACCAAGTATTTGAAAATTGATCTGCGTTCTGATTCACCTCTACCTTTATGCACAATCTACTGAAAAGCTTGATCAGTCATATTGAATCTATGATTTTTGCTTTGCTTGGTATCAGGTTGATTGTTTATTATCAGCTCTCCTTTATGCAACATTCTTCTGAACTTGATCAATATTATTGATTCTAAGATTTTTGCTTTGCTTGTTATTAGGTTGATTGTTTCCGTGGCTTGGGTTGCTCATATCATCATATATCTACTGATTAATCCACCTCTTCATCCTTTCTTGAATGAGGTTTTCATCAAGCTGGATGATGTTTGGGGTAATGTTGGATATGCTTTGGTCCCATTTTTCTCTCTCCTTTTTTCTTGTACTCGTGAATCTTAGTTTAGTATGTCTTCTATGCTATTTTTCCAGGTCTTCTGGGTACTGCAGCATTCGCCTTCTTCTGTTTCTACCTTCTGCTTGCTGTGATTGCAGGGGCAATGATGCTGGGTCTGAGATTGGTTTTCATTACAATTCATCCCATGAAGTAATGAATTCTTTGGTGGCATGTTCTATTCAATTTTATGTATAATCATTGGAGGCTTGCATTCTTTTTGATAATTGCTCACCGACTATATGGACTTATTGGCAGGTGGGGAGCCACACTAATGAACTCTTTTCTTTTCAATGTGGGACTCATTCTCCTATGCTCAATCAGGTAGGCATTTCTGATGCTCACATGTTTTTTTGAGTATTTTTTCTAGGATGTCTTGTTAATGCTTTATATAGCAGTTGTACCACCTGATCATTATTTTATTATATTGTAGAATTTAAATGCTTAGAGAAAATGATATTATTATTCCTAATTGCCGCAGAGTCCTTTGGCCTATTATTTCAGCTTCTTGTACTTCTATTGCTTATGATTCTGTCTTTCAATTTTGCAGTGCTTTTCTTTTGCGCAAACCACAACCCATATATAAGATTCTTTATGCTGTTTTTTAACACTTAAAAGAAACCCTTAGTTGTTTAAATTGCCAATAGTCACTTTATGTTATGCTGACAGAAAACTTGTTTCTGAATCTCATCTTATTGGGAGGTTTATTGGTTTCTGTCTTTCAGTGTGATCCAATTCTGTGCCACAGCATTTGGATACTATGCCCAAGCAACTGCTGCTCAGGAAATATTTGGCCACACATTGGAGTCTCTCCGTGGAATTAGATACTTGTACAAGTGAGTCACAGTGTTCGTTTATGTTGTTTTATTTTGATCAGGCGTTCTACTCTACTGACATCACATGCTAATTATTGAATTACAGGTATAACGTGTTCCAAATTGCTTTCACCGTGCTAGCAGGGTTGACCTTTGTATATTATGCTGCATTTGTAAGTTTGCTACTTCCATCTTGTGTGTGCATAATTCTGTTCAGCCGTGCAATTTGCTAAATGAATCGTATATTGTGGTTGATTTTTGTTACTTGGAATGTCAGGGATGGAGAAGAAGAAAACCAAGTGGCAGGTTCCAATTGTCCTCTTAAAGTGCATGCATCCACGTAGAGCTGTTGAAATTCCAAGTTTTATAATCTCAGTCAATGGAATGTGTTTCATGATCGGATGTTTACCGCCTAGATTTCTTTTAGGTCAAATATTTTAGAGGGGTAGGCATATATCATCCGATAAAAATGGGTTTCTGTAGTTAGAGCAGTATGCGAGTGCTGTTGCCGCTGTTCTTGCTGATTTCCCACCTTTTTTTGTATCTATAATTCATTGTTTGATCTATGTTATACGTTTGGCTTGGGCATGTAAGTGAATTATATCCTCAGCAGATGTGGAAACTGAGTTTGTAGAGCTTCCATTGATGTAATATAATCATTGAGCATAAGTTCTAATATCATTTTGTTCGTCACAAATATCATTTGATCCAATATTCATTGAGATTGCATGGTGAGAACTTGTTTGTGAAAATATAAATTCGTTGCTTCATTTTCCTATGATGTCAAAGGCACCGGCGGTTATAGGTGGTGTTTAGGTATTTTAAATGATCTTTATGTATCTATATTTATAGGAGGCTATCCTTGATTCTAGGTTGAATACTAAACTCTGCTTGATCCTCTCTTGTTGTAAGCTCTCTCCTTGAAAAATGAGTTTTGATTTATTGCTTCATTCAATACATTCGTTTGGAAAAATATTTGCTTTGGTCTCTCCCACTTCAACTTCTCAAATCAAATCAAACCTATAACGCCTCCTCATTAACTCGTCTTTTGGGTTGTAATTGAATGATTCAACTTTTATTTGTTCAAATCTAGGTAGGAGACACAGAAGCAAGCCGAGTGAAGGGTTAATTCTAATAATTCCGCAACTTCAACTGCTCCTCTTTCTTTCAAAAGTGATCAAGGGTATGAATATAATGTTATATAATTTGTTTGATTATTTTGTTTAATAGTGTTATGATTGTTTGTAAATTATTGAATTCACAATTGTCGACTGGGTCGATTCGAACCCAAGTTATTTCTACTGTAATTCAGCTACTGAGCAGGAGATTCAGAAATATTGAAGCTAAGGTAATCACAATGTCTTCAATAATGCATCGAATTTGGGTAACTCACTGTTTTTCCCTTCAACTGGAAAGGGGTTTTGAGGTTTGGAGTCTACAAACAAAATAGATGGTATTTTTCTGTTTGAAATTGTTGGAAACTCCACCGACAAACTACCTCTTCCGGGTTTAAGCGGAACAAGTAAAATTCCCGACTGTCCCAGACTCTTGCAAGAAACGCACTCCCTGAATTCGAATCGAAGACCTGAAGATCAGATCCTGAACTCTACACCACCAAGACACCCCCTTAGAGACAGATGATATTTATTGTTGTCAAACGAGTGCCACTGCCATATTGGTTATTGAGTAAAATTTTAAAATTTAGGTAATGATTTAGCTGTTGAAAATTTTTATGCATATATTCTGGAATATTGACACATATTTGTATTTGCCTACTTTTGGTTTTTTATTGTAGCTGAAATTATATTTCCCTGCAGTGACTTTTGCAAAACCAAAAAACAGTCGGAATTCTAGCATAGGTGTATTGAAGCTGTTTGTTTAAATGCTTATGTGAAAATTTTATATTGTTTTCAGTTGAATTTTAGATTTTTAACAAATTGTATCTACAAGCCTGGGATCATAATTAAGGCGCATGGGATCTTACCGTCCAACTCTTGGTACTCCACATCTTCACTGAGGGTGAAGAATAATCATACAAGCAATTCATTAGTTGAAAATTTACTTTAAAATTTGACAACAATGAGTTGTTTTATGTCATTTTTGTTTACAAGCTTATAAAGAACAGTTCTAACATATTTCATTCCTTAAATTATCAATTTTAATAGTTTCAAATCAAAAGTTTAACCGAATGAGTCTAACCAACATATTATCTTAAAATCTTGTTAATTTACTTTTTATTTAACATGAGGTAATGTATTTTCCTCCCTCTTTTTTTAGCATAAGGATTTGTTTTACCATTTCATTGATTAAGAGCTTTCACACTACCTATTATGGTAATCTATTCTTCCTATACATACTGGTGGTACATAGGACCAAATTATTCATAGATGGCTTCACACTTAATAGTTATAGATAATTATTTCTAACCAACTAGCCTGCGGATATTATATTAGTCAAATCTCTTGTGTACAATTCATGCATGTGTCATGATATATTTGCGATCTCTCAATCAATATTCAGAATTTCTTTTAGAATGTACCACAACCACATATTTTAAAGATCACCAAATGGAAACTAGAATCATGCACACATGACTTATGGATCTTCTCTAAATATATCACAGGATATCATGAGTATCAGTCCATACTCAATGAATAGACGAATGTCTGCTTTAGATTGATTGGTGACGTGTCTGTTCTCAAAGTGTGGAGGATCACTTATACATTTACAGTGATATCTCAAGTCAAAGGACTGTATATGCTCTATTCGACTCGAGAAAAATCCTATTGATGTTGGTGTTGTAGGGGATTTTAGGGGTAAAAGCAGCGGAACGCGGAAAATTAAATTTTTCCGATTTCACTAATTTTTCTCGGGAAATTAAAATAAACTTATTTATTCTAATTACTCAATACTTAAAAACTGATTTTTTTTACCCAAATATCAGATTTTTCTTATTTGTCGTGAGACCCAAATAGTTTGTATTTTGATCATTTTAGTCATAATTTGTCAAATACAAATTTAAGTGATTTCAAATCACTACTAAAATGATTTCTACATATCATATATATCAAAATACAACTCACAACACAATATCACAAAAAACTTGAAACTGTCGAATGCACCACAAAATTTTAACTTTTTGCATTTTGGTACAAATTTATTCAAAACAAGTTTGGATGAATTCCAATCAACACCAAATGATTTGTACATCTTATATACATCATTATATAACACATATATGAAAAGTCCCAATTTCGGTGGAGGTATAAACCTTAATTTCTCAAATTAATCCAATTAACTAGGACTGGGCATCGGATCGGATCAGGTCAGATCCGATCTGATTCGATCCAATAATATCGGATCGAATCGGATCAGATTTGGCTATCGAATCCAATCGAATCGTGTTTGGTTTGTTTGTCGAATTTCGGATCGAATTGGATAAATTTGATAACTATCGGATCGAATCAGATTTTATCCGATTTGATAATAAATCCGAATCCGATAGAGAATCCGATTTGATAACAGATCCGAATCCGATAGAGAATCTGATTTGATAATAAATCCGATAATAGATTCGATTTGATAACAAATTCGATTCGATAACGGATTCGATTCAAAAAATTGACCCGAAAATTTATAAATTCATAATAATTTTATCGGATCGGATAACTTAAAATTCAAATCAATTTTATCAAATCGGATCCGTTATCAAATCGAATCCACTATCATATTCATTATCAAATCGGATGCTCTATCGGATTTGTTATTAAATTGAATTTATCTGATTCGTTAAGATATCAAATCGGATCGAATAAATCCGATTCGATTCGATAGTTATCGGATCAAATCTGATCCGATCCGATAATGATTCAAAATCCGATCGAACCAAACAAATCAACTCTTATCGAATTGGATCGGATTCAGATTCAGTCCGATCCGATCCGAATCCGATAATGCCCACCCCTACAATTAACAAAATTAACCAAATCCAACACTTTAATCTAATTTCTACAACACCAAACAAGTCTCGCTACTTTGAAACAACTCAAGAACAATTATAGGTCATCAATGAGTGGCCTAACAACTCTAGAATGACAACAAGATCATCAAATGATCAAAAATGTGTTTATACACCTTTAATAAGCTTACTTTGTTAATCATACATGCATACATCTTTCATTCATGCTTCCAAACATCATAACACAAACACAGGAGAGTAGAAAAACTTAAGAACTACACATGTTGTAGCCAAGAACAAAAGGAACAAGTTTCCTTCTAATAGAAAGTTGGAAATACTTACAAAAATCCAAGCTTTCTTGATTTTCTTCTTGGTTTCTTTTCTTTTTCTCTCAAGCCTCTTTTGTTTATGTTTTTGGTGGCTTGAACAAGTGTGAAGCAAATGAAAAAAATCCTTATATATTTAGGGAAATGACCGAAAATAGGGTAAAAAAATATACAAGATATTTTTTCAATTTTTCAAACAAATATCTAACAAGTCAAATGGTATTTGATAACCTTTTCATTTAATTGTAAAGCCAAACTTATACACAAATTAATTTTTCCAAACTTTATCATAATGGTAGATATTTATATTTTAATTACTTTAATCATTTAACAATTAAATAATTAATTAAATACAAATATCTCAAATACATGTATTATATTTATTTTAAATATCCCAAATATATATTAATAATATATGTCAAATATCACAATTTGACATTTAATTAATGTGTATTTAATAAAATCATACATTAAATACAAATACACATTAATTAGGAAATGACCAAAAGATCAATTTGCATGTATCTTTCGTTTAACCATTAAACGATTTATAAATAATCAATATTATTCATAAAAGTTGTCGTAGTGCTCTACGAGTATATTTCATTAGTGAGATTCTATAGGTTCAGATATATCCTTCAAGAAATCCATTTCCGTGTCCATAATCTACTCACCCATAAATTATGACTAGATAAACTCACTGAACCATACATGTCGAGGTCATTGCATACGTATAATCCCTCTGTCACAGGTATCCGGATTATTCCAGAGATATAGATATAAACGTCAAATCTCTATAACTATAATCACGTCGACGTTTCTATTAGCAATATCTTAATAACACATAGAACTCACTTCTATAATGTACCACATGCCTATGGATTTAACATTTTACTAATTCCATATTGAATACCTATACTCTGTACACAGAGTTGACAGATTCTATCTTGACACGCACATGATATCCTGAGGATCAGTCCACACCCAACGAGCAGACGGAGGTCTGACCTTAATAGGTCGATGACGTGACTGTCATCTAAGTGTGAAGGATATCTCATATATCCATAGTGGTATCTCAAGTCAAAGAATCACTATGCTACTCAACCCAATAAGATTCTTATTGACATTGTTATAACATCTATTAAGAATCTTCGGTGAGTCGTTCAGTGTTTATCTGATATAAACACCTACAAATCTATACGAGTCTCCAAGACTCGTGGTTTATTGATAATCAACCATTGGAATCCAAGATTCCAATATACGACATGTATAGGTCTCAACGGGTTTACTTACTGACCAAGTAATGTAAACTTTGACCAGAAACTATTAAAGAAATGATATTGTTATGATACAAATCAATGTCAGTTGCGACGCTTTTGCAACTGTATCATAACTAATCATTTTAAGGTCAATTACGTCTTTATCATATATAAAGAGATGTTATATAATATAAAATGTTTATTTTATTCATTATAAAATATTTACATAAGTATTTACAGGGAAATACATAAGAAAATTGGCGCTCCGAGCACCAACCCCAGCAGATTCTCCCACTTGCTCTAGTGCCAATATCGATTTATCTCATACCCATCGACTCCATGTGTTTATCAAATAACTTCGGAGGAATGGCCTTGGTAAGCGGGTCTGCTACATTATCTTTACTCGGGACCTTACACATGATAATGTCCCATCGCGACACAATCTCTCGAATGATGTGGTACATCCGTTCCACATGCTTCGACTTCTGATGCGCCCTTGGTTCCTTTAATTGCACAATGACTTCATTATTATCACAGTATAACGGAATCATATTCTCGATACTTGAGACAACTCTCAATTCTGTGATAAAGTTCTTAACCCAAACAGCTTCTTTTGCAGCTTCAGAAGCTGTAATATATTCCGCCTCTATGGTGGAATCAGCTGTGGACCCCTGTTTGGAACTTTTCCAATAAACTACACCTCCGTTAAGGGTAAACACGAATCCTGATGTAGAATTTCTATCATCAGGATCCGATTAGAAATCTGAATCCGTATACCCATTAACCTGCAGTTCATTTCCTCCATAAATCGGAAACTTATCCTTAGTACCTTTAAGATACTTTAGGATATATTTAATGGCCATCCAATGGTCATTACCTGGATTGGATTAATATCTGCTGGTCACACTAACTACGAAGCTGATATCAGGCCTAGTACATAATATGGCATACATGATGTTGCCCAAACACGAAGTATAAGGCTAATTAGACATTCTAATATTCTTATCTTCTGTTTGTGGGCATATTTTCTTCGAAAGATGTAGGCCATGTCTGAATGGTATATTTGCTATCTTACAGTTACCAAAATTATACCGTTCTAAGATCTTATCTTTGTACGTTGATTGAGATAACCCAATAAGCTTCGTTTATCTATCTCTATAAAGTTTTATGCCTAAGACATAAGAAACTTCACTCAGGTCCTTCATGAAGAAATTCTTGCAGAGGTAAGCTTTGACGCCTTACATCATCCCGATATCATTCCTAATGATCAGGATGTCTTCAACATAGAGAACTAAAAATACCACCATACTCCCACTAGCATTCTTATACACACATGATTCTTGCGAATTCTTGAGAAAACCAACAATTTGATTATCTCGTCGAATCGAAGATTCCAACTTCGTGAAGCTTGTTTAAGTCCATAAATAGACTTCTTAAGCTTACATACCATGCCCGAGTTTTCGCTGGATACAAAACCCTCTGGTTGTTTCATATAGATTTATTTGTCAAGAAATCCATTTAGAAAAGCTATTTTGACGTCCATCTGTCAAATCTCGTAATCATGGTAAGCGGCAATATACAATAAAATCCTTATAGACTTTAGCATTGCTACTGGCGAAAAAGTTTCATCGTAGTTGACATCAGGTCGCTGCGTGTAACCTTTAGCTACCAGTCGAGCCTTAAAGGTTTCAACATTTCCGTTAGGCCCGCGCTTCTATTTGTAAACCCATTTACAACCGATAGGAACAATTCCTTAGGAAAATGAACCAAGTCCCAAACTTGATTCAGATGCATAGAGTCTAACTCTGATTTCATGGCCTCTTGCCACTTCACGGAGTAGATTTCTAACATCGCTTCTCTATAGGTAAAAAGGTCAGTCTCTTCAACTAAGAGAACATCAAGACTCATTTCTTGTATAAAATACAAGCGTTTAGGAGGTCTAGATACCCTTTCGGACCTACGGAGTGTGGGTAATGAAGGTTCTTCATCTTCTTGAACTTCAGGTTCCTCTGTTGGTTCGTTGGTCTCAAGTTGTACTTCATCAAGTTCAACTTGTCTATGATTACCTCATTCAGTCAAATTCTACCTCTAGAAATTTTTCGAAGCGAGCTACGAACACATTTCGATGTTCGGTATCATAAAAAAATATCCTTTCGTATTTGAAGGATACCTAACAAACCTAAACTTTTACCCTCGAGACAAAAGCTTATTCTGCTGAGCCACCCTGACGTATGCATGACAGCCCCAAACCTTAATATAATTAAGATTCGGTTTCCTACCGGTCCATATCTCATGTGGAGTCGTATGAACAACTTTAGAATGAATCTTATTCAAAAGATATGCGGTAGGTAAAAGAGCATAACCCCAAAAGAAATAGGGCAAATATATAAAACTCAACATAGATTGGACCATATCTAATAATGTCTGATTTCTCCTATATGACACTTCATTATGTTATGGAGTACCAAGAGGAGTGTATTGAGCGAGAATCGCATTCTCCTTTAAATAATCAGTGAACTCTCCACTCATATATTCAGTGCCTCGATCCGATTGAAGACATTTAATATATTGACCAGTTTGTTTTTCTACTTCGTTTCAGAATTCTTTGAACTTTTCAAAGGTTTCCGATTTATGTTTCATCAGATAAATATAACCGTACCGTGACACATCATCGGTAAAGGTAAGGAAATATGAAAAATCACTGTGTGCAGTCTGACTCATAGGACCACATACATTAGGATGTATGAGTTCCAATAAGTCAGTGGCTCAGTGTCAAACACTCGAAAATGAGGTTTTGGTCATTTTACCCAAAATACAAGATTCACAGGTTGGATAAGGTTCAACGGTGAGATCCGGAATCAAATCATTCCTAACCAAATGGATTAGGCATTTCACGCCTATATGACCTAACCTCATATGCCAAAGTTCAAGATATCCCGAGAAATGTGCAAAATGTAATGACCATACTCATCTGGACAAACAAGGATCTGAAAATTATTTCTATCACATAAATACAAGGAATAGTTCTTAATATTTACATGATATCCTTATGTATCTAATATAAAAAGTGATATAATATTTTATACGCATCCGGTATAACATAGCAGTCATATAGCAAAAGTCTCCCACTAGATAAAGGAATCTCGCATAAGCCCACTGCAATCGCATCCAAAGAGTCACAACTCACGAATCGCAACTGCATCTCTCTAGATTTCAGCTGTCTATTTTCCTTCAACATCTGCAACGAATTACAAATTTGAACATGACAAGCATAATCTAAAATCCAACTAGATGTGATAGCTTCACAAGCTAATGAGATATCAATAACTGGAAAAATAAAAATATCTGATGTCGATGCTCTTTCCCACCTGATCTGGGCAAGGTAGTCAGGATAGTTCGTCTTCTAGTGCCCTACCTTTTGCCAGTGATGGCACTTATCTACAGAATCTCTCTTGGGCTTCTCTACCTTAGCCTGCAGATGAATATTGAAACCTTTATTCTTCTTTCCATTCGTCTTCTTCCCATTCGACTTGGAGTGGGAAGAAGTGGAAAGTGAAGTGGGTTTCGAAAGATGAGTCGGCACTCCATTCTTCAAATCCTCCTCCGCTGTGAGAAGCATCTTATGCAACTCACAGTAAGTGCAGTGAATCCCGTTCATGTTGAAGTAC
This sequence comes from Zanthoxylum bungeanum, assembly GCA_019454045.1. NCBI lineage: Eukaryota > Viridiplantae > Streptophyta > Magnoliopsida > Sapindales > Rutaceae > Zanthoxylum > Zanthoxylum bungeanum. The sequence goes on from SKCR01009108.1 coordinate 129,855, forward strand.
ATAACAAACCGGCGATACGACACCGAGAGTGAACTAAGAATGACACTTCGTCCCAGAGTATCATTGAGAGGGAAATCACTGTGCCTCAATTGGTCGATCAAATGAAGCACATGTGTGCTCACATCCTATCCCTCGTCAAGCTTAGAATGGAACAGTTCAATTGCTACTCTGAACCAAGACTTGTTCTTGGTTCATGAACGATTCACGGAGTTGTGTCATCATGCTATAAGCATCATGCATCTCAAAATATTGCCTCTTCAGTTCAGAAGCCAGATAACTGAGAATATATGATTTAACCTTTAAATCATCATCTTTCCATTTCTGGAAAGTCTCAATCTATTCTGGTGATGCATCTTCAGATATAGCAAGGGGTTATGGACCTTCCAAAACATATCTCAGCTTCTCGGATCCGAGGATGATCCTCAAATCCATATCCAAGTCTGTAAAGTTCTCAGCGCCCTTGAGCTTATTCGTATCAAGCATACGAGCAAAGGGTTGTTCGAAGAAGACGCCATCATAAATCTATCACACAGATAGCGAATAAACGGTTAGCAGATAAAAAATAATTTCATACAATATCAAAAGCATTAAATAAATCATAGATTTTTAATCTAAAAATGTATCTCCCATAATTTCATGTAAAACTGTAATCCCCAAACAAAATACATAACAAACAATAATCAATTAAATACAACTGTGAAAAGTGGACCCCATGAATATATTCCAGCTCACAGCTTTGACACGTTCTCGCTTACGTATATTCATTTGGTAGACAACTCATTGTCAATTATTCACCATTGACTCCTGGGTTTCGGTCCTAATTGTTTCTCGTTGTGATAGCTTTGGCACATTCATAAGGAGGTTGACACGTTCAGGATTCCGCTTTCGCTTGAATTCACCTAATATCATATATTTATCCGGTACAAATAAATTCCTACCGGCTTTATCCTCACAGCTTTGGCACGTTCTCTGATATAGTCGTAGAATATTTATCCATAAACCGTATTGACAAGACGGACCAAGAAACATGCATCAAATACATATTAATTATAAAACCTTATTAACATTAGAGATTTTCGCAAAAGATGTTATTCATTTTATTTAATCAAATTAAATAAACATATGCATGCATAAAGTAAAGATTAGATTAAATATTAAATTTAAAGGCATAAGCATATCATGTGTTTAGAATCAGATTCTCTCTGATACCATTTTGTACGAGATTTTAAGGGTAAATGCAGCGGAACGAGGAAAAATAAATTTTTCCGATTTCAATAATTTTTCTCGGACAATTAAAATAAAATTATTTATTCTAATTACTCAATACTTAAAAATTAATTTTTAGCCAAAAATCAAATTTTCCTATATTTGCCGTGAGACCCCAATAGTTTGTATTTTGATCATTTTAGTCCTAATTTGTCAAATACAAACTTAAGTGATTTCAAATCATTACCAAAATGATTTATACATATCATATATATCAAAATACAACTCACAACACAAAATCACAAAAAACTTGAAATTGCTGAATGCACCACACAATTTCAATGTTTTGCATTTTGGTCCAAATTTGTTCAAAACAAGTTTGGATGAATTCCAATCAACACCAAATGATTAGTACATCTTATAAACATCATTATATAACGCATATATGAAAAGCCCCAAGTTTGGTGGAGGTATAAACATTAATTTCTCAAATTAATCCAATTAATAAAATTAACTAAAATTAACCAAATCCAACACTTTATTCTAATCTCTACAACACCAAACAAGTCTCACCACTTTGAAATAACTCAAGAAAAATTATAGGTCATTAATGAGTGGCCTAACAACTCTAGAATGACAACAAGATCATCAAATGATCAAAAGTGTGCTTATACACCTTTAATAAGCTTATTTTGTTAATCATACATGCATACATCTTTCATTCATGCTGCCAACCATCATAACACAAGCAAAAAAGAGTAGAAAAATTTAAGAACTACACATGTTGTTGCCAAGAACAAAAGGAACAAGTTTCCTTCTAATAAAAAGTTGGAAATACTTATAAAAATCCAAGTTTTCTTGATTTTCTTCTTGGTTTCTTTTCTTTTTCTATCAAGTCTCTTTTGTTTATGTTTTAGGTGGCTTGAACAAGTATGAAGCAAATGAAAAATGAAACCCTTATATATTTAGAGCAATGGCCGAAAATAGGGTAAAAAAATACAAGATATGTTTTCAATTTTTCAAACAAATATCTATCAAGTCAAATGGTGTTTGATAACCTTTTCATTTAATTGTAAAGTCAAACTTATACACAAATTAATCATTTCCAAACTTTATCATAATGGTAGATATTTATATTTTAATTACTTTAATCATTTAACAATTAAATAATTAATTAATTAATTAAATATAAATATCTCAAATATATGTATTATATTTAGTTTAAATATCTCAAATACATATATTAATTATATATGTCAAATATCACAATTTGACATTTAATTAATGTGTATTTAATAAAATCATATATTAAATGCTAATACATATTAATTAGGAAATGACCGAAAGATTCATTTACATGTATCTTTCGTTTAACAGTTAAACGGTTTATAAATAATCAATATTATTCATAAAAGTTGCCTTAGTGCTCTACGAGTATATTTCATTAGTGAGACTCTCTAGGTTCAGACATATCCGTCACGAAATTCAATTTCGTGTCCATAATCTACCCACCCGTAAATTATGATGAACATAGATAAACTCACTGAACCATACAGGTCGAGGTCATTGCATAGGTATAATCCCTCCGTCAAAGGTATCCGGATTATTCCAGAGATATAGATATAAACGTCAAATCTCTATAGATATAATCACGTCAACGTTTCTATTAGCAATCTATTAATAACACTTAGAACTCACTTCTACAGTGTACCACATGCCCATGAATTTAATAGATTGCTAATTCCATATTGAATAACTATGCTTTGTACACAGAGCTGACATATTCTATCTTGACACACACGGGATATTTTAAGGATCAGTCCACACCCAACGAGCAGGCGGATGTCTGACCTTAATAGGACTGCCATCTAAATGTGGAGGATATCTCGTATATCCACAGTGATATCTCAAGTCAAAGAATCAATATGCTACTCAATCCGAGAAGATTCTTATTGACGTTGGTGTAGCATCTATTAAGAATCTTTGGTGATTCGTTCAGTGTTTATCCGATATAAACACCTACATATCTATATGAGTCTCTAAAACTCATAGTTCATTGAGAATCAATCATTGGAATCCAAGATTCTAATATATGACATGTATCGGTCTCAACGGGTTTACTTACTAACCAAGTAATGTAAACCTTGACCAGAATCTGTTAAAGAAATGATATTGTTATGATAAAACTCAATGTCAGTTGTGATGCTTTTGCAACTATATCATAACTGATCATTTTAAGGTCAATTACGTCTTTACCATATATAAAGAGATATTATATAATAGAAACTGTTTATTTTATTCATAATAAAATGTTTACATAAGTATTTACAAGGAAATACATAAGAAAATTGGCGCTCTGAGCACCAACCCCAACATGTTTGTCATCAATTAGGAATACTTTCGGTGAGTCATTCAGTGCTCATCAAATAAACACCTACATGTTTATACGAGTCTCTCAAGACTAATGGTTCATTGGGATAAACCATCAGGCCAAATCTCGATATACGATATGTATCGGTCTCACTGGATTTTAGTAACTAACTCATGTCAGTAAATCTCGATCAAGAACTTTATTTGAGAATATGCCACATGTAGTGACACCTCCCAATATCATTTATAAGCCTCATTGTAATCGTGTGACTACTATATATTCTCGGGTCTTTATCTAATATGTATATAAAAGACAAGAGCTGCCACCATTAAATAAATAATATCACAAAAAAAAAAAAACGATTGCTTATATCCATTAAAATGTCATAAATTCAATACGGATTGACGCTCAGAGCATTAACCCCAACATAGCTTTGTTATCATTCGCTTTTAAAGCTCATATCTCTTTAGTTAATAGTTCAACATGTGCTTTAAGATTGTCATCTTCCCTAAAGTGGTGTAGGCCTTCGCTAGAAGGAGTGAAACGTGTCATAGTGGTGTTATCAATGGCATTAGGTCCAGTCCAAATATGGGTTTTTTTAGTCAGATCATTCAAATACTCTATAGCTTCTTCGGGGTCCTTTTGTAAAAACTCATAATTGCACATCATCTCAATAAATTGACGCTCTCTAGAGATTATGCCCTCATAAAAAAACTCATTATGCTCCAACTCTCATATCCATGGTGAGGACATATAGATAACATCTCTTTAAACATCTCCCAAGTTTGATAAAAGGGTTTCATTGTCTTTCTGGGAGAATGTAAAGATCTGTATTTTCAGGACATTAGTCTTATGGTGTGAGAAGTATTTAGTGAAAAATATATGTGTCATTTCATCCAACGATCTTATAGAACAACGTCTCAAATAATACAACCAGCTTTTAGCTACATCCTTAAGGGAAAAATAGAAGAACTTAAGTTTAACTGTATCTGTAGTCCCAACTTGGACATGGAAGGTTGCAACCACCTCTTCAAACTCCTTAATATGAAATGGAGGTATTCCTGAAGAGTCCTAATAGGTTGTTACTTGTGATCACTTATGTTGTGCACTAGATTCAAGTGGTGTAGCAAAATGGTACACATATTGGCTTTCCGTGTTTGAGTAATCCTGATTAATTTTCACAAATCTACCTAAATGATCTCTTGGTCTAAGCATGCACTCTAAATAAAATAAAACAAGTAACAAAAATAAAAGAAATAAAATTAAAAACTAAAATTTGACCGAATATAATAAATAAATAAAAAGTAAAAAATGAATGAAGTTGCCGCTTTGTGTTGAATGAGCAAACCTGCTTCTTTTGATCGTAAATCGTCTCCCCGGCAATGACGCCAAAATTTGATTATGCCTAAAAATATACTTGCGGTCATCGCAGTATAGTTGAGGTGTTGATTCCTCATAGAGATGATTACAAATGAACTAATTTACTTAATAAGAACGTTAGTAATAACTTAATTAAAGAAAAATATTTAATTGGCAAATAAATTTCTTTTGAAAATACTAAAGGATTATCAATTAAAAAAACAGCAAAGAGAATAGAATCCCTCTTGTGTTATGTCTCTATATTTAAATATGATCATTTTATTACTCAATTGAAAATTTCACATCCCAAATCAACAATCGGAAAATATATCAATTTAAAACATATTAAATCCTAAAGTAATTGGCATAATATTTTCTCTATGTTGAAAGAATAATATTTTATTATTATGACATATCTAACGTCGACAATATATCAAAGGACAATACTGCAACAGAAGATTAACTCATACAATAATAATATTTTGTTTTATTTTAGGTTCCCCAATCACACATAACCAAAAAAAAAGACCAATTGGTAAGACCCAATCTCAAAACTAATATATTAATAAAAATTGGCTTAAATATTGGACATTCTCCAAACTAATATATTAATAAAAATTATATAATAAAATATAGAAGTAAATATTTAGTGCACGTTTTGTATGACTTCTAGTATATGTAAAAGAATTTTTTTAATCCCAAAAGTTCTTTTCAAAATTTTGGTGATGTTTGATTGCATTTTAAATAGAGTTTTTGAGGATTAAAAAAATTATTTTATGTCTACTAGCAAAAACTTAAAATTTTGGCTTTTGTGAGTAGAGTTTTGAAAACTTTTTTCAAGATTTAAATTGTCAATAATACCCTTATTTAATTTAACAATATTATTTCATTTCTTTCATAATACAACTTAAAAAATTTATCTCATAAAATAATTTTTAATAAAATCTTTCACTAACAACCAAATACCTAAATTTTTTTTTTTATAAAAAATTTCACGTCTAAAAGTCATATTAATAAAAATTTTACTTAAAAAAACTCTATTTGAAAAGTTATATCAAACGAATCCTTAACATTAAACCGAATAAGTGATGTTCAAAGTATACTTTTGTGGAATTATCAAATTTGGAAAAATTTTATCTTCTTAAATAATTTCTAAATATGAAAAGGTGTTGGTTCATATTTTAATAGAATGCAGATGTAGAGGGAAAGAAAATTGAAAATTGTTAGGTACTTTCGCTGTAAATGAAATGTTAATAGCAATTAACAAAGAAAAAATGATAGATATATCCTTTAATTTTGATGAAATGATCATAAATACTCATTTATTTTCAGAAATGCTCACACCGTAGATTTATTTTGAAACACACAGACTTCATTTAATACAAATTTTGTAGGTTTATAATTTATATGTACCAAAAAAGAATTTTTGTGTACATTAAAACAAATGTTGGGATCTAAATGTCATTTTTCTTTTAACAACAAATGAAATGTTTTCAAAGGACATTGATTACCCTAACAGCAACACCCAATGACTCAAAGGACTAGAACCGGCACCCCAGCAGACACACACTGGATTTCAGACCCTGTTCGGTCACCTTAACAGTCGACAGCAGCTGCAGACTCAGACGGCAACCTTGATCTTACCGGCTACCCTGGGTTCTTTGCGGCAGTCCAGAATCCTTGATCTGCCCTAAACCAATTTGAACAAACAAGACTACAAAGCCACAACAGATTCGACAAAACAGGGGACTAACCTACCTTAAACCAGTTTAATCTAACAAAGCTACAAAACCACAACAGATTCGGCAATACATGGGACTACCCTACCTTAAACCAGTTTAATCGGCGATTTGGGGAATTTCTGTTGGTTCCAGTCAAGATCTTACGGGATCTTGATCAGATTTTGATCTTGATTTCTGTCTACTGGTTTGAATTCAATCTTCGATTCAATTTTGTTCTTTGGCGATGACTGAACCTTCGACTTGATCTTGTTCTTCTGGTTTGAATCGGTCAGCGGGTGTTCTTTATTTTTAGGGTTTGAATCTGCGTTTTGTTCCACGCTCACCGCACCAATTGTTGAGTCTTGATCGATTAAACCCAAAGTCTATATGTTTCTTGCTCTCTGTTTCTTTGAGTCTCTCGGCTGTGGACTTTGATCAAATCTTTAGGGTTTTTGTTTCTTCACAGACTTGAGTCTTGATCGATTAAACCCAGAGTCTATATGTTTCTTGCTCTCTGTTTCTTTGAGTCTCTCGGCTGTGGACTTTGATCAAATCTTTAGGGTTTTTGTTTCTTCACAGACCGATCAAGATGGCCTGCCTTCAGTTGGGCTTTCAACCCTTTTTGTTTAATCAAGAAAGAAGCCCGAAGCTGAATCCCTCCGGCCCAGTCGATCCTTTAATAAAGCTCTGATACCAATTGTTGTTTTTACACCCTAAATCTTTCGTCAAGCCAATCAATCGACAATCAAGAAACGAGATTTTTACCGTGGTTCGCCGGAAAGATTCCCGACTACATCCACGTTGAACTCCGGAATAGGGAGCTCGCTGCACTAATCAATTTCAAGATTACACACGGAATCTTGAATCCGTTTACAAATTGTAATTCCCCAAATCTCACAAAGAACCCTAATCTCTAAAAGTGACAATCTCTCAAATTCCAATTGAAGATTACACTAACTTGGACTTAGAAAATAGACTTAACACTTAGCCAATTATTAAGGGAATACAAATAATGAAAGCTATATCCTAATACTCAACCTAAGTGCCCTTTATATAGGATGAGCAAATAAAGGTAATTGGGACAACGGTAAGGATTGCGCCATGTGTCCCTCATCCAACGGATGACAAGGGCTTCACATTTTACAGTTCTATTAATAAAATTTTTACTTAAAAAAACTCTATTTGAAAAGTTATATCAAACGGACCCTTAGCATTAAACCGGATAAGTGATGTTCAAAGTATACTTTGGTGGAATTATCAAATTTGGTAAATTTTTTTTTATCTTTTTTAATAATTTCTAAATATGAAAAGGTGTTGTTGGTTCATATTTTAATAGAATGCAGATATAGAGGGAAAGAAAATTGAAAATTGTTAGGTAGTTCGCTGTAAATGAAATGTTAATAGCAATTAACAAAGAAAAAATGATAGATATATCCTTTAATTTTGATGAAATGATCATAAATAGTTAAATACTCATTTATTTTCAGAAATGCTCACACCGTAGATTTATTTTGAAACACACAGACTTCCTTTAATACAAATTTCGTAGGTTTATAATTTATATGTGCCAAAAAAGAATTTTTGTGTACATTAAAACAAATGTTGGGATCTAAATGTCATTTTTCTTTTAACAACAAATGAAATGTTTTACTCAAATGATGTGGTTTCATGGTGTAGGGTTTATGATCTGATCTTTAGATTTTAGGTTTGAATCTAGAAAGTAAGTTTCTTATAAAAGTCTAAGACAGTCGGGGGTTTTACTCGTTCCGCTTAAACCTGAAAGTGATGGTTTGGGGATGAAATTTCCAACGATTTAAAAAAAAAAGAAGAAATGTTAATATTAATTACTTTAATATCCATGGGTATGCAATATCTATGTGTTTTCAATTGTTGGAACAATTTTAATAAGGGGCCATCTAAAATATCCATGGGTATGTAATATTTATGTGTTTTCAACCGTTGGATAAATTAAAATAAGATCTAACGGTTGAGATTTAAGAGCTTTTTAAAATAATAAAATATCTTTGTAACTTGTTAACATGTAATTTTAATAAATAAACATGCAACTTTGATTATTCAACATACAACCAAACCAATAAATATGAAATATTTGCTAACATGAAATTTTTATCCATCAACATGCAATTTTGACCATTAACAATGCATATGAAACCTTTTAGAAAATTAAACTTATAGTTATTGAACATGCAACTTAATCAGTAGATATGCAACTAATACTAATAAATATGAAAATTTTGTAAATTTGAAACTTCAACCATTAACATGATAATTTGACCATTGACCTACAATTAGCAAGCATTAAGATGCAATTTTCTAATACTTTGTAAAATGAACATGCAACCAATACTATTGAATGCGCAACATTAACCATTAAACATGCAACTGAAACCAATAAATATGAAATATTCTAAAACATAAACTTCTACATATTAACATTAACTTTAACCATTAATTAATATGCAATTATTGAGCAACAACATGCAACCAAAACAATATTTTGTAAAACGAACATGCAACTAAGACTATTGAACATGCAAATTTAACAGTTACACGTGCAATCAAACAAATAAATATGAAACTTTATAGAATATGAAACTTCTAACTATTAATATATAAGGGAAATGCTAATGAGTGCCCTTATGGCACTTGTTAATGATCCATTTTAGGAAATTTTTTATAGGAAAAATGAAAAAATAATTAATGTTTTGACAATTTTTTACTTTCCCCATAAAAGTGATATTACAACTTACCAAAAATGGATCCTTAGTGAGTGCCCTTAGGGCACTAGTTAGCATGACCCAATATATAATTATCACAACCAATAAATATGAAATCTTCTAAAACATGAAACTTCTAACCATTAAACATGTAACTTTAATCATTCAACATGCAATAAATACCAATAAATATAAAACCTTCTAAAACATGAAACTTCTGACCATTAACATGGAATTTTGATTATTGATATTTAAATACCGCAATCAATAAATATGAAATCTTTGGTAACGTGAAATTTTCAACCACTAACATACAGTTTTAACCATTAAACCTGTAGTTTAATATTTTAATCTTAATATTTTCATATTTTTTTTGAATTATTATTTAAAGGGATAACCTGCTTTGCAACCTATTGTATTGTCCCTTCCATTTTTTATTTTTAACCATTATTTGGCTGCCAAGTGGCAGTCAAACATGGGCCAAAAATCAAAGGCCTTGAGTAACCGTGAGGTATCTCATACCCCAGGGAGGGATATTTTAGTAGGGGTGATAATTTGGGTCAGGATTCGTTTATTCGTTCGATTCGATTCGCTTTAAAGCGAATACGGGTTTGAAAAAATGGATTCGTTTAATAAATGGGTCAATTCGATTCGTTTCGTTTATTAAACGAATCGAATACGAATTTAAGCTCATTGATTCGTTTATTCGTTTAAGATTCGTTTTATTATTTTTATTTACTAGTTCTTGTTAATTTTCAATTAAGATTCGAGAAATTATAGCTAATTATCATAGAAAAAGTAATATTTTCGATATTTGGTGAGATATTTTTAGTAAATATATTAATTACATATTTTATATGTATATATTTATGAAGAATTAATGCAAATCAAGTGTGGTAAATTATTTTATTAAATAATATCATTGACTAAACGAATAAACGAATATTCGTATTCGATTCGTTTAATAAACGAATCGAATACGAATCCTGATATTAGGATTCGTTTAATAAACGAATCGAATACGAATCCATCACATTTTGATTCGATTCGTTTAGAATTCGATACAAATTCGATTCGTTGATTCGTTTTGCCACCCTTATATTTTAGTAGTTGGCCTTGTTTGTACTCATTTGGACGAAGTTTCTCGGAAAGTTCCTGTACTGTACGTACGGTTGGTTGTACGTCTATGGTGACCACGGAACTGCAATTGCTGCGAGACAATTACGTATGATATTAACAAACAAACAAATTAATTAATAAAATAACGTTTCGATGGGTCAGGTTTTTTTGGTTGCTGAAGAAAAGAAAATGAAGTTGAGTTGTGTTACCATCATTGAACTAAATGATGAATTTCGATGATGCAACACGAAAGACTTTAATATCATATTGATGAGCATTAAAGTGATGTTGAAAAAAATTGATCATTTATCCATTTGAATTGCAAGTCTTGGGAAATCTCTTGTTGAGTGATAGTATACTCAAAAGGGTAATTTATGTAAAGGTTAAAAAGTGAACCTAAGTGAAAAAAATCTCGCGTTATAAAATGTTTGGAGTGAACTTAGAAAAACTATTGGTTTGGGGTGAACCATGAAAAACTCTTGGTTGTGAGTGCATCACGAAAAACTCGGTGTAAGTTATTGATTCAACTTTACATAGTGAAAAGCTTCAATCGTGGTTTGAGAGAGTGGACGTAGGTATTGTTGGCCAAACCACTATAAATTTGGTGTCAATTTCTCTAACCCTATCTCTTTACTTCATTGCAAGCTTTGCATTAAATTTTCATATTATTTAGCATAACTTGTCATTGAGAAAATTAATTGTTGGGCATATTGTGATTGAGAAAATTGATCATTAAGGTAAATTGGTAAAGTTACTAACTTAGTACGGTGAAATCGAAAAGATTTATAATTCCGTAATTTTAGGCCATTACACAATTCACCCCCTCTTGGATATAGTGATTTTTGTTTGAGTGTGCTTGTAGGTTAATTTCAACTTGTCAATTTCCCCGATAAACAAAAATGATAATATGTCTATTAGAGATTTTTTTATACGAAAAATTATATTGTTGGTACCATATCACACATACAACAACTTAATAATATTTCTCCAAGTATGTTAAATAATAAAAAATAACTAAATAAATAGTAATTTAATTTAACATAATTATTATATGTTATAACGTCACTTATATAATGATTATATCAAAAAATTCCTCAAAAAATAAAAAAAACTCTCATTACGAACTTCTTCCTTAATAAGAGATATGTTAAGGCCAATTGAGTAGTAGTTCATTGAAAATTCATGCCCTCGACTTGTTCAGGGGTATGAGTTCGCACCCTCACAATTATAGTGGAGTTTATTTGTCTCTTTCATAGTTTCAGTATTGAGATTACAGATAAATTTTTCTCGAATATTTGTGAGAGTAAATTTTCAAACTTTATTTCAGTAAATATCTGGAGATGAAATATATATATATATATATATATATATTTAAACTCTTAGTAGATATTATATTATAATATTTATAAATTGTAATGTATTTAAAAAAAAAAAAAGCAGATACTTAAAAAAAAAAATCTAATGGTTTTGCCATAGCTATGTGCTGATTTTTTTGTTTTTTGTTTTTTGTTTTTTGTTTTTTGATTTACGTTCATTAATGCAGACTGACACACGGACAATTCTATTTGTACTTGCCATTTAATGAGCGCCGAATATAAAATCTTGTCCCTTTGGACTTTTCAAATTCAAAATTTTTATAATATCTCCGATAATAAACTGTAATACTACACTGCCCCTTATTTATATTTTATGTCAATATGTCACTTTGGAGAAAACAATAATACTTTACTGCCCCTTATTTATATTTTATATCAATATGTCACTTTTTTTAATAGTATTAAGTGAATGATGACATCAAAATGATATTTTTATCAAATCATTATATTATTGTGGTTCATTGATATAAAATCGAAAGGCTAGAAGATGTAGTGATATTATCAGAATTTATTAATGGTACAAGGATAATTTCCAAAATAAAATAAAATAAAATAAAAATAATTATAATTATTGACGGCGGATTTTGGTCTCAGGACAAAAGCAAATTTGGCAAAAGATAGATAAATACATCAATCAACAAAGAGATTTAACGTGATTCGGCGGATCGGACTCAACCTACATCCACGGGCACAGAACGGACGATGTTTTATTACTGAAATATGCTTCTCTGCTCTGTTTTTTGTTTACAAGTTTGATGGTAATGATTATGATATTGATTCTGATCCTCATGCCTCCTACGCACACTCTACCCTTCTATTTATAATAGTGTAGAAATCAGATTCCTTCTCCTACAAGAATTCCTAGTTGAAACAATTCATTTTTCCCATAAGGATTCCTAATTAAAAGTACATTTACTTCTCATACCATATTAGAATATGATAACTTATCTCCTTACCCCATAAGAATAGGATAACATATCTCCTTACCCCATAAGAATAGGATAACTTATCCCCTTACCCCATAAGAATAAGATAACTTATCTCTAGAGCATATCTCGCTATCTGGTCGGTTTTCATGAGGTCGGTCATGATGGTCTTTTGAGCTGAGAATGCTGCTACTGATCTGATAATGCTCGGTCATCCGAACCAAAGTGGTCGGTTACCGATCATAAGTGCTCGGACCTAAACTCATGTGGTCGGGTCTGTATTAGTGGTCTCGATCAAGAGGGAGTTACCTTTTTACCCCTGCCGTACTGCTTAATTATCATAGTGCTTAAAAAACATCATCAACATCTATCCCCTAGTTCTCGGTAACAACGAGTTTGAAGTTGATGCCGGGAACTATAAAAAAAGATGGTGTGCCGATGAATCCGTCGGTGGTCACTCCAGGAACTGCAGAGAAAAATGTATTGGCTGCAAATCTGGTCCTTCCTGCCACCTTCATGTGCTCAGTCAACGAGGATCCCGATATCTACCTGTGGAAAAAATGCTTTGCCCTTATGCTGATGACGATCGACTCGGTGGGATGTAACCCGACCCCGAGCTAAGAAGAACATTTTGGCTCTGGGGGAATGTCACCTCCCCAGACCAATAGAGGGTCATCCATGTGGGAGATGCTCTGATCCCATGCCGATGATAAGTCTCTCGGCGGGACGTATCCCGACCCCGAGCTAAAGAAAGACTTGGCTCTGGGGGAATGTTACATCCCTAGTCCAAAGAAGCCGACTCGGTGGGACGTAACCCGACCCTGAGCTGAAAGAAAGAATTGGCTCTGGAGGAATGTTACATCCCCAGTCCAAAGAAGCCGACTCGGTGGGACGTAACCCGACCCCGAACTGAAACAAACATCGATCTCGGCGGTACAAGAGCAGACCCAAGCCGGAAAGAAACATCGGTCTCGGCGGTACAAGAGCAGACCCGAGCCGGAAAGAAACATCGGTCTCGACGGTACAAGAGCAGACACGAGCCGGAAAGGAACATCGGTCTCGGCGGTACAAGAGCAAACCCGAGCCGGAAGGAAACATCGGTCTCGGCGGTACAAGAGCAGACCCGAGCCGGAAAGAAACAAGTGGCTCGGCGGAACGAATCCAGCCCCGAGCCGATTAACCAAGTGGCCTCGGCGGAACGAATCCAGCCCCGAGCTGATTAATCATTGGGACTTATTTAGAAGGGAAGTGAATCAACCTTTGAAGCCCTACCGAATCTGGCACGGGCGTCCCATTGCCAGACCAGCGAGAAACAAAAACAAAACTCTGGAAAATAAAAATCATGAAATGGGGGTGACTTAATCACTTACCCTAAAACAACAGCACGAATGCCTCAAAACAGCACGAATGCCTCAAAACAGCGTCTTGTCTGAGGCTTCCAAAACACAATTCTGAACCTTTCAATTCAGCGTCCCGGTGAACCATGATTTGGATCAAAGAGCGTTAAAATGGTAAGGGCACATCCTCTATACTTAAGGTCTCCATGGAGCCTGTGTGTACTGTTCGAGGGCTCCTCCTTACAACGCTGGAGCAAACATACGCTACGGGGGCACAATCCCTCCCCGGGCTATACTTCTCTTGGATCCGAGTGATCAAGTAAGGATCAAAGAGTGTCTGTCTGAAACATTAAGGGCATATTCCTCCTTATGTTCAGTAACACTGGAGCAAGCAAACGCCACATGGTTATCATCCATCCCCGTGCTATGCTTCTCACGGATCCATTAATCAAGTAGGTGATGATCAAAAAGTGTCTGAAACATTAAGGGCATATTCCTCCTTATGTTCGATAACATAGAGCAAGCAAACGCCACGGGGGTATCATCCCTCCCCGTGATATGCTTCTCATGGATCCATTAATCAAGTAGGTGAGGATCAAATAGTGTCCGAAACATTAAGGGCATATTCCTCATTATGTTCGGTAACACTGGAGCAAGCAAACGCCACGGGGGTATCATCCCTCCCCAGCTCTGTTCTGAGCAGATTTTACACTGATGAGAACATTTGTCTGTACTCCCTCAATTTTGCAATATGCCTCAAGCCGATTGTGTGCTTTTACCCGAAACAATGCTTTAAAAGCGTCTCATTTATCTAGTGCTTTATTAACAGCCTCAGTGGACCAATGCGGGGCAAAAAGTTTTCTCTGAGCATATTCCTCAGCATGATGGGATGCATTATCATTCTTGTTTGTATATGTCCAACAAGAACCGTCATTGGCAACAGGGTCAGGACATGATCTCGACGATATTATTCTTCCACCAAGGTCGGTCGGTGACAGAAGCTGACTTTGTGTGCTTCCTGGCACAGCTGATCCTGCTTCATTTATATGCATAGTTGGCATTGAAATGAACGTAGCATCAGATGCTCTTGGATCCAGCTCACTGGAATGTTGCAAGTCTAAACCCTGCTGCTTCGACGAAGAGCAGTTCATGGATGAGGTGAGATTTTTTACCTTGTAACCATTTTTCAAGCTATTTGTTGCTTCCCTACATATTTTATTTACAGAATTACAAGCAGAAGAATTCTTATTGGAACGGCGATTAGATCGGCGATTCCTCTCATTCTTTTCTAATCGCCGATTTCTCTTCTTCTTTTCCTTATCAGCAACCCCATCAACCACCGCAGGTTGAGATTGAGACTGAGACTGAGATTGCTTAGCGCTGCTATTGTTGTTGGGGTTTTGCTTCGTTGGGCAGAAGCTGGTGCGGCTGCAAACTGTCATTGCTTCTCCGTCGTAGTGGAACCATTTTGCTTAACTTTTGAAGCCAATGGTTTCTTTTCATCAGAATCAATAGGCTTAGCACCGGATGTCCCTGCATTGGACTTGGAGAACCTTGAATATAGTGGAACCTCATCGTCCGAATCCTTGGGATCTCTTTTAACATTAACCTTAGATATTACTACATCAGCTTTGGAAGCATCAAGTCCATGGTTGGCATTGTTGGTGTCACCCTTAAGTCTAACACTCAATGGTTTATCATCCTCGGAATCCTCATCATCAGTTTTCAAGACATTTCCACTTTTAATTTCTTCATTCTTCACAGCAACCAATGCATTCTGCTTTGGTGATTGCTTTAGAAGATCTGCAAATGGACTTGATTTTTTTTAAATTAGCCACCGGTGACTTAACGGGCGATGTCTTAGGGGATGAAATAGATGTTTTGTGGCTTGGAGGAGATTTCACTAGCTATGCCTTGGCAGATGAAGTATAAGCCTTCTGGCCTGGTGGAGAAGATTTCTCTGGCGATGACTTGGAAGATGAAACTGCTGTCCTATTCTTCTGGTCATTGGAGTTCTGAGCATTGGCTGTGGATGATGATGTCCTTTTCACTTCAGCGTTTGTTTGGTTTTTCCTAGAAGCAGCGGTATTCCGCTTCAAAACTACTGGACCATCATCTTCATCATCAAAATCATAGAAATAGTTTGGTTTAGTGGAAGCTTCAACAACCATAATTATACCACTGAATAGGTTGGCATATGTAAGACACCGGTTTCTTTTCGAGCTGATGATGAAGCAAATCAAATCGTCTACTTCAATCTCTCTCTCTTTCTCTCTCCAGTCTGTTCGCCATTGATTTCAAAAGGATTTGATTTTCCTCCCTATATTTTCCTCCATTTTCTCCATCCATTATGTTGTTGAACTCCCCGATGACTGGTGATTTCCACCTTCTGCCATCGTCTTAATACGCGAGCCACTTTTTGTTGAGTTCCCCACAGACGGCGCCAACTGTTGACGGTGGATTTTGGTCTAAGGGAAATATGGGAATATTACCCCAGGCCAATCCTCCCTCAATAGTGAATTTGTTTGGTTATGGGGGAACCAAAAGCAAATTAGGCAAAAGATAGATAAATACACCAATCAACAAAGAGATTTAACGTGGTTCGACGGATCAGACCCAACCTACATCCACGGGCACAGAACAGACGATGTTTTATTACTGAAATATGCTTATCTGCTCTGTTTTTTGTTTACAAGTCTGATGGTAATGATTCTGATATTGATTCTGATCCTCATGCCTCTTACACACACTCTACCCTTCTATTTATAATAGTGTAGAAATCAGATTCATTCTCCTACAAGAATTCGTAGTTGAAACAATTCACTTTTCCCATAAGGATTCATAATTAAAACTACATTTACTTCTCATACCCTATTCGAATATGATAAATTATCTCCTTACCCTATAAGAATAGGATAACTTATCCCATTACCCCATAAGAATAAGATAACTTATCTCTGGAGCATATCTCGCTATCTAGTCGGTCTTTATGAGGTCGGTCATGATGATCATTTGAGCTGAGAATGCTGCTACTGATCTGATAATGCTCGGTCATCCGAACCAAAGTGGTCGGTTACCGATCATAAGTGCTCGGACCCAAACTCATGTGGTCGGGTCAGTATTAGTGGTCTCGATCAAGAAGGGAGTTACCTTTTTACCCCTGCCGTACTGCTTAAATATCATAGTGCTTAAAAAACATCATCAACAATAATTATTATAATAATTTTCGATTTAATAATAATTCATATAATTATGTCCAATAAGTTCACATTTTTATTAAATAGAAAATGAATAAAATTTAACATCTCAAACATCTCATTTTTTTGGGTAGCATGATGACTATTCTGGTGATGTTATTTCTGATGGTTATGCGCGGTGGGTTGTTGCTGGTGAAGTGAGGGAGCTGTGACATGTGTGCATGTGGTGAGGGAGCTCAGCGTGCGTATGGTAAAGGATCTAGGCGTGCGTCTGTGTGGTAATTGGTGAGGAAGTTGGGCAGCATATGCGTGTGTCTATTGGGATCTCCTCAACCATTATCTTTTGACAATGTTTTTTTATTATCAGTAATTTCACTTATTATTTTATAATGGAAATTAATTTCCTTCGTGAAGATTTTCTGGAGAATGTAGGATTTTTGGTTTCGCTATCTTGTTAATTTAAATCATATTGTATATATTTTTGACATTGTAAAAGATTCATTCGATTATAGAGAATTAATATTATTATTTTATCATTATCAACAACAGTATCGTCACACACAACCATCAAAAATAACACCATCAGAATAGTCATCATGCTACCATAAAAAATGAGATGTTAATGTTAATTTTTTACATTTTTAATTCAATAATAATATGAATTTATTATATATAATTGTATGAATTATTATAATTATTATTAATGTTTTATTTTTTTATTTATTGTTTGGAGATTAACTTTGTGCCACTAAAGAATTCTGATTATGTACTACACCTCATGCATGTCCTTTCGATTTTATATCAAGAAATCACTTAAATATAGTGATTTGAAAAAAAAATCATTCTAATATCATAATTTACTTAATACTGTGTTGACAGCTGATTTTTGTCTCAGGGCAATATGAGAATATTACTCATGAGGCAATCCTCCCTCAATAGTGAATTTGTTTGGTTATGGGGGAACCAAAAGCAAACTTAGCAGAAGACAGATAAATACGCCAATCGACAAAGAGATTTAACGTGGTTCGGCGGATTAGATCCAACCTACGTCCACAGACACAAACCGAATGATACTTTTTTTTACTGAGATATGCTTCTCTGATATCCCTTGTGTTTACAAGTTTGATGGTTATCATCATGATCTTTCTCATTCTCTCCCAAGTCTATGCTTTCCCCCTTATTTATAATAGTGAAGAAATCATATTCATTCTCCTACAAGAATTTCCTAGTTTGAAACAATTTCCTTTTCCCATAAGGATTTCTAGTCAAAACTTCCTTCATTTCCTTTATCCTACTAGGACACTGACTTATCAGTTTACCCCATGAAAGTAGGATAACTTATCCTTATATCTGTAGAAATAGGATTTCTTATCTTCTGAAACCCGCCTCGCCATATGCTCGGTTTTCATGAGGTCGGCCATAATGGTTATTTGAACTGAGAATGCTTCTGCCGATCTAATAATTGCCCGGTCATCTGAACTAAAGTGCTTGGTTACTGACCATAAAGTGCTCGGCCATTCACTTTTGGCACCTAGTGGTCGGGTCGGCATTGATGATCTTTAAGAAGGAAATTACTTTTTTACCCATACCGTACTGTTTAGATATCATAGTGCTTAAAAAACACAATCAACATCTATCCCCTAGTTCTTGCTAACAACGAGTTTGCGAGTTGATGTCGGGAACTATAAAAAAAATGGTGTGCTGACGAATCCGTCGGTGGTCACTCCGGGAACCGTAGAGAAAAACGCCTTGGCTGTAAATCTGGTCCCTCCTGCCACCTTCATGTGCTCAGTCAACGAGGATCCCAATATCTGCCCGTGGAGAAAATGCTTTGCCCTTATGCTGACGACGATCGACTCGATGGGACGTAACCCGCCACGAGCTGAGAAGAACATTTGGCTATGGGGGAATGTCACCTCTCCGACCAATAGAAGGCCAACTATGGGGGAGATCCTCCGATCCCATGCCGATGATAAGTCTCTCGGTGGGACGTATCTCGACCCCGAGAAGACTTGGCTCTAGGGGAATGTTACATCCTTAATCCAAAAAAGCCGACTCGGTGGGACGTAACCCGACCCCGAGCTAAAAGAAAGACTTGGCTATGGGGGAATGTTACATCCCCAGTCCAAAGGAGCCGAATCAGTGGGACGTAACCCCCGAGCTAAAAGAAAGACTTGGCTCTGGGGGAATGTTACATCCCCAGTCTAAAGAAGCCGACTCGGTGGGACGTAACCCGACCCCGAGCTAAAAGAAAGACTTGGATCTGAGGGAATGTTACATCCCCAGTCCAAAGAAGCCGACTCGGTGGGACGTAACCCGATCCCGAGCTGAAACAAACATCGATCTCTGCGGTACAAGAGCAGGCCCGAGCCGGAAAGAAACATCGGTCTCGGCGGTACAAGAGTAGACCCGAGCCGGAAAGAAACATCGGTCTCGGCGGTACAAGAGCAGACCCGAGCAGGAAAGAAACATCGGTCTCGGCGGAACAAGAGCAGAACCGAGCCGGAAAGAGACATCAATCTCGGCGGTATAAGAGCAGACCCGAGCCGGAAAGAGACATCGGTCTCGGCGGTACAAGAGCAGACCCGAGCCGGAAATAGACATCGGTCTCGGCGGTACAAGAGCAGACCCAAGCCGGAAAGAGACATCGGTCTTGGTGGTACAAGAGGAGACCCGAGCCGGAAAGAGACATCGGTCTCGGCGGTACAAGAGCAGACCCGAGCCGTAAAACACATATCAATAAAATGGACTCGGCGGTACAAAAGCAGTCCCGAGTCGTAAAACAAATATCAAAACCATTGTGTGGGCCATAACAAACAAGCATAATCAAATGTCAGCCTAAGACAAAAGAGGTCTTACTCACATCTTTGGAATCCGTTGCCTTTTTTCCTCCCGCTATTTCGCCTTTCCTCCGACTGGTTCCTGCTTCAAGTTTCTCGTTGTTTATCCCTTCCATTCTCTCCAGTCGGTCCATCATGGATTTTAGAAAGGCTTGATTTTCCTCCCTGTCTCTCCTCATGCTTTCTTCTATCTTCTCCATCCAATCCGTAGTTGAATTCCATGACGATTGGTGATTTCCGCATTCTGCCATCGTCTTACTACGTGAACTGCTTATTGTTAAGTTCCCAACAGACGGCGCCAACTGTTGACGGCTGATTTTGGTCTCAGGGCAATATGGGAATATTACTCCCGAGGTAATCCTCCCTCAATAGTGAATTTGTTCGGTTATGGGGGAACCAAAAGAAAACTTAGCAGAAGACAGATAAATACGCCAATCAACAAAGAGATTCAACGTGGTTCGGCGGATTAGATCCAACCTACGTCCACGGACACAAACCGAATGATACTTTTTTTACTGAGATATGCTTCTCTGATATCTCTTGTGTTTACAAGTTTGATAGTTATTATCCTGATCTTTCTCATTCTCTCACAAGCCTATGCTTTCCCCCCTTATTTATAATAGTGAAGAAATCATATTCATTCTCCTATAAGAATTTCATAGTTTGAAACAATTTCCTTTTCCCATAAGGATTCCTAGTCAAAACTACCTTCACTTCCTTTATCCTACTAGGACACTGACTTATCAGTTTACCCCATGAAAATATGATAACTTATCCTTATATCCGCAGAAATAGGATTCCTTATCTTCTGGAACCCGCCTCGCCCTATGCTCGGTTTTCATGAGGTCGGCCATAATGGTTATTTGAACTGAGAATGCTTCTTCCGATCTGATAATTGCCCGGTCATCTGAACTCAAGTGCTCGGTTACTGACCATAAAGTGCCCGTCCCTTCACTTTTTGGCACCTAATGGTCGGGTCGGCATTGATGATCTTTAAGAAGGAAATTACTTTTTTACCCATGCCGTATTGTTTAGATATCATAGTGCATAAAAAACACCATCAACATACTGTTAACGGAAAAATGATATATTAATATAAAATTCAAACCGGAGGTGATGTAGTGTCATTATCATAAATTCATGGTGGTTATATGTACTTTTCAAAAACCGAATGAGGTGTAAAGAAAATTTTCTTTTTTTTTTTAATTATAGTCAAATGTCAATTTAATTTTAATCTCACTCATGTCAGTAAGTTCAAATTTTAAATTTTTTTATTTTCACTCCAGAGATTTAAACTGTCCCAAATATAAAACTTTGATATTACAAAAACGAAAACATAACTTTTTTGTGTCAGGATTCAAAAATATTTTCTAATATAAGTTTTTACCCAAAAATAAAAATAAAAATAAAATACACTTCCTCAGAGGCTGTGATTGAATGAATGAATATTAAAGTTAGTTATTAAAGTTAGTTAATGTGAAATATATCATATATATATATATATATTTTAAGAAAAAAAAAAGGATTGGTCAACGATATTGAACAACTCTAAGTTGTCCCTCAAATTAATTAAATTTGTATCAAACTTTTTGTTTATTTATTTGTTGACGGATGATTTTGGTCTCAAGGGTAATATCGGGATAGTGCTCCCGGGACAATCCTCCTTCAACCTTGAATTTGTTTGGTTATGAGGAGACCAAAAATAAACTTAACAAAAGGTAAAATAACCACAAAAATCAACAAAGAGAGTTTAACGTGGTTCGGCGGGATGGATCCAGCCTACGTCCACGGGCACAAAATGGGTGATGGGTGTTTTATTATTTGAATGAGCTCGGCCGACCTGTTTTACGACTGGCCCATGTGGAACCGAGCTGTTTATGTTCTGCCTTTTACAAGATATGACTAACCCACCCTTTCAAATATGTTTTCACTCCCTTTATATACTAAAAGAAATGCACACTGTTCCTCCAACTTTATGATGTCACCCATTTGGATTCCTGAACCATTGACCGACTCCCTTCCCCAAGGCTCCTGATCGAAAGTCAACCTACTACCTCGTACTTTGCCCGATGTGATAGCGATATCACAAAACTTTCTTATACTCTGCCCTATGTGAAAGTGACGTTTCACCTATCTTACTCTCTGCCCCATGCGAAAGTGACGTTTCAGCTATCTTACTCTCTGCCCAATGCAAAAGTAATGTTGCGAACCTTGAGAGGATCAAGTGGTGGGAAGTGGTATAGTGAAGAGTCTGAGACATATTACCGCCTGACCGGTCTCCAAGAGACCGGTCAAAGTGATCCTCTGAACTGAGGATGATGTTGTCGATATGATAGTATTCGGGCAACCGTGCTGAACTGGTCGGCTATGGATTATAAGGTGGTCAACCTTGACCGTTAGAACATGTCATGTCGTATGGTCGGCACTACTTTGAAGGTCGGGCCGGTATTCAGGGTCTGGTCAAGAGAGAGTCTACCTTTATTGAAACTAGCCTTCCATACGAGGAAAATACCTTTTCTACTCTTGCTGCACTGTTCAAATGCCTTGGTGCTAGAAATTACCATCAACATTTGTCCCCTAATTCTCGGTTCCAACAAGTGTACGAGTTGGTGTCGGGAACTACAAAAAAAATGGTATGGCTGATCAACTGACGGCCGGTTTTTGAAATCCGAAAAAGAAAATATCACCTCCGCCCGAAACAACTCGTCCTCGGTATAATTTCCTATCTAATATCTTTCCCCGTCAAAGTGAAATTTCCCTCTTTACCCTTCTGGGAGAAGTCCCTTGAGACGCGCAACTGTCACATCCCCTTAAATACCCATCAAATCATCTCTAAGGTTTAATCTAAGCCCGATACTTGTCAACCATCGACCGGTTCCCCGCAAAAAAAAAATAAAATCGGCCATTCACCGCCAACTCAAAAGACGCCCAATCTCAGCCATTCATTCAATTCTGACAGATCACTCCTGAAATCGACACATGGCACAAATCTGAGGCTTTTTCTTGATCCAACGGTCGCATGTACACCAGACCGACTATAAGAAGGCAAAGTAAGCACTATTTCTCTCTTTTACACGAATTCGAACTGTCTCGACTGCAAGAGCCCTCTTCTCTCCCAATTTTGATTAGCAAAATCAACGAACGACCAGACTGCACAGAGCAACTTTCAGACCTTTAGGAAGAATACTCCGAACGACCTCCTCAATTTATGCTTTATGGGCTATGAACTTTGTTGTTTTTCTTTTTGTGTTTGCTTGTGTTCCTGTTGCGTGTGATGGAGCATGCCTCATTTTTGGGATTTTGATTATGCCTGTGCTTTTGATGGGATGATTGATAGTAGGTTAGGATAATTTCGGGTTGTTCTGGGTTTCGTGTTCGGCTTAATACTGCTAGGAAAAGATTTTTTGTTTGTGGCTTTTGATAGGGCATATAAAGACTGTAGGCCTAGGTTCCCGGAAATTTAGAGTAGCTTTCCGAGCCCCCGATGCTTGAAACTAACCATTGACTGACCTTCTCGCCCCTTTCGAGTGTTAAAAATGTCTGACATCGAATCTTCTTCCGTAAACCCTGCGAAATCTCCGTCTCCTCGTGCCGAAGAATCTTCCTCGAGCTCGGGGGCGCCCATAATAGAGGAAATTGATACTACCCTTACTCTTTCTGAAATTGAGTAAGACACTTATCATCACAGAATTCCCCGGAAGGATCTGGAGCCCGAAAGACTTGATACTTCGGCGTTAGACATGAACCGGTCTTCAAAAATAACTTAGGATGCTCTAGCTTCACTCCGTCAATTTTATGAGATCCTTATTGACATTGCCCTGGAAGTCCCCCTCCCAATGGATTGGGCAAGCCAACCTGATGAGGGCTCAGTTGCTCTACTCCATGCTTTGTTCGAATGTGGACTTCGGCTGCCCATGCAACGCTACTTCGCCTAGATATTGGCCGAAATGAAGATCGCCCCATGTCAGCTAAGTCTGAATAGCTGGAGGATTTTGGTCGGCCTGTACGTAATTTGGCATCGGGCGGGTCTCGGCAAACCTACCCTTGAAGAGGTAAAAGAGGCTCTACAAGTTGAAGGCCAATCCAAGAATAGACCACGACTGGTAGTATCTCTCAGCCTACGTCGAGTCGTCGAACATCGTCCGCAAGCTTCCCGACTCGAGTAAGAATTTCAAAGATATATGGTTTTGGGCCACATGAGATTGGGGCCGGACTTTGAGGACGTTTGAAGATGAGACAGAAGTCCCAGACATCTTCAGGGCATGAGGTTAGGAATCAATCCCTTAGTGTTTTTACTTCCTCCTATTTTTTGGCGCGGTAGAATTCTAATTCCTCGGTCATTCTCAACCTGCTGGAGGGATCCTCCCAAAGTCTCTCATAGGGTCCTAGTGCAGATAATGCTCACCCGAAAACATGCCGACCACTGGAAGAATCTAGTTAACGACGAAGCTTTTGTCGAGTCGGGCCTTATCCGAACTGCTCCTCTGAAAGCCGCGAGACGGCTAGGTACATTTCTACTGACTTCCTAACTGATCCCATTGTTTGTTTAATACACTGATGACTTGAAAATACTTAGATTCCGAACAGATCATGTTTTTCTCCTCTGTGCTTTGCAGGAATGTCGAAGCGACCAAAATATCTTGATCAATTGGCCGCTACAACAAAGAAAACCGTTCAAAGTGGAGCCGGGCCTTCTCTGAAGCTGTCAAAACTTGACTCCCTCATCTAGTGTGTCGCCGATAATCACAGTCCAACCTGTTATCCCCCCAAAACTTGCTAGAAAAAAGAGATGCATGATCAGGGCAGGGGAAACTGAGCTGACTCAAGAGATAGAGGAGGAACAAGCCCTAGACAGAAGGCATGAAACTTGGAGAGAGAGGAAAGCGATGGAGGGAACCTCTAAAAAATGGAAGGCCGCTGTGGTGAGACCTTAGTGCGGACATCCGGGAGGCCACTTCTCACCCAGTGTCGGCAATCAATGAATTGGTAGACGCAGTCCCTCCGATGAAGATTCCGAAGTATGAGGATCTCTCTCCCGAGGACGTGGTTTCTGGGCTATGCTCCTAAATGGCCAAGGTAACCTCTCTTCCCCATTCCCGTTCTGAGTTCATGACTTGAGCTGATTTCTGATTTTATATTTCTTCTCGGCAGGCAAACTATTCGGCAGCCAAGAACAAAGATGTCCTCCTGAGCCTTCTATCTGAGGGTGGCCAAGCTCAGAGGCTTCAGAGCCGTCTCACTGAAATGGGGGCCGAGATCGCTAAAAAAGATGAAGAGATAAAAAACCTAAAGCTGGCCGCGGTCGAGGCTCTTACAATGAATAGATCTCTCAAGACTGCCGCCTCATTGGAAAGAAAAAATGCTGAAGCTGCCAAGAAGGACTTGGAGGCCGCCCATGCCGATAATAGGATCCTGAGGGTGGAAGTGTGCAGTTTTGAGTCCAAACTGAAGGCCAAGGATGAAGAGATGGCACAGATTTGTGAGGAGCTCAAGACAAAGAAAACTGAGTTGGAAACCGAGCGGGATGCGATCAGACTTGCGGGGATCGGGGACTGCACCGAGATTATCCCGATGGTATTGCCCAACCTGGATATGAGGCCTATCTATGCGGCCATTTGGTTGTGTAATGAGAGCTCTCAAAGGAGGAGTTTCAAGGATGGCTACCCTATCCTCCAGAAGATGTGCTAGATCTAGATCCCATTTCAACTGCCTCAATGTCCCCAGCCCCTGAGGAGAACCAATCCGGGGTTCCTGCTTCTGCCCCCAAAGCTATAATTGCTGAGGCCTCTCAAGCCGTTAATGTGGAAACCATTACCCCTGCTCCTGGGTCGAGCCTGGCCAACTGCCACCTAAACCTGAAGAAGAAGAATCCATCGCCCATGTGCTGGCTGATCTATAGGAGTAACCCGAACATGGACCCATGTAAACTTGAACAAACTTTACTTTCTTTATAATAACTACTTATTACTATTTTTGGTGATGGATGCTTCTATTTCATTTTTTGCATTTCATGATTTGCTCTGAATGTGTCCTTGCAAACAGCCACTCGAGGTCTGGCAGCGAGGGGATAACCTGAGCCAAAAATAAGATCATACGGTGGGACGTAACCCGACCCCGATCTGAGAGAAACACTTGGCTTTGAGGTGATGTTACGTCCCCAGACCAAAAAGACAGACTCATTGGGACATAACCCGACCCCGATCTGAGAGAAGCACTTGACTCTTGGGGAATGTTATGTCCCCAGACCAAAAAAATTGACTCGGTGGGACATAATCCGACTCCGATATGAGAGAAACACTTGGCTCTTAGGAATGTTACGTCCCGAGACCAAAAAGATTGACTCGATGAGACATAACCAGACCCCGATCTGAGAGAAACACTTGAATCTTGGGGAATATTATGTCCCCAGACCAAAAATATTGACTCGGTGGGACATAACCCAACCATGATCTGAGAGAAACACTTGGCTCTGAGGGAATGTTATGTCCCCATATCAAAAAGATTGACTCGGTAGGACATAACCCGACCCGGATCTGAGAGAAACACTTGGCTCTGGGGAAATTTTATGTCCCCAGACCAATGAGGGTGACTCGGTGGGACGTAATCCGACCCCGAGCAGAGAAGAACACAGGGCCTCGGTGAAACGAAATCCAACTTCGAGCCGAATAAATTATAAAGCCTCGGAGGAACGAATCCATCTCCGAGCTGAATATTAGTCGACAGTTGCATAGAAGGGAAGAAACTCAACCTTCGAGGCTCTGCAGATCCTGGTACGAGCGTCTTCTTGCCAGATATCGGCGGAAAACAAAACAGAAGTATAGAAATGTCAAAACAGTGGAGGTGACTTAACACATACTCCTCTAAAAGAGAAAAAAGATAACAACACTGGCGCCCCGAGGCAGCGTCCTACCTAGTGCTTCCAAAACATAATTCTGAACGTTATAATTCAGCATCCCGGCGAGCCGGGATACGGATCAGTGAACGGCCGAGACCCTAAGGGTAAAAAACCTCCTCATGTTGGGTAGATCTGGAGCCTGCATACACCACGAGGGCAGAATCCTCCCCAATGCCATGCTTCTCTTGATCCGAGCGGTCAAACTAACCTAAGGGTGTCAAAACGAATCAACGAATCGAATTCGTATCGAATCCTAAACGAATCGAATCAAAATATGATGGATTCCTATTCGATTCGTTTATTAAACGAATCCTAATATCAGGATTCTTATTCGATTCGTTTATAAAACGAATCGAATACGAATATTCGTTTATTCGTTTAGTCAATGATATTATTTAATAAAATAATTTACCATACTTGATTTACATTAATTATTCATAAATATATACATATGAAATAGGTAATTAATATATTTACTAAAAATACTTCACCAAATATTGAAAATGTTACTTTTTCTATGATAATTAGCTATAATTTCTCAAATCTTAATTGAAAATTAACAAGAACTAGTAAATAAAAATAATAAAACGAATCCTAAACGAATAAACGAATCAATGAGCTTAAATTCGTATTCGATTCGTTTAATAAACGAATCGAAACGAATTGACCCATTTATTAAACGAATCCATTTTTTCAAACCCGTATTTGCTTTAAAACGAATCGAATCGAACGAATAAACGAATCCTGACCCAAATTGCCACCCCTAAACAAACCTACTGGGATACTCTCCCCGTAGTCGCCTCCCTTAAACCGGTTAGGCAGATTACTTCACGGGGGAATACCCTCCCCGTAGTCGCCATCCCGGGGTGATACTGCTGACTCGGTTAGGCCGATTGCTTCACGGGGGAAATAACCTCCCCCGCTCGCCATCCCGAGGTGATATTGCTGACTTGGTTAGGCCGATTGCTTCACGGGGGAAACAACCTCCCCGCGGTCGCCATCCCGAGGTTCTCCATAAAAATACGAGTTACGGGGTAGTAAAGCTCCGGACCGGGGGTTTGATAATGACACCTGTGATTGGTGTGCCACGAGGGGTTTGCGCTTTTCCCACGTGTACTCCATCCCTTGAAGCGTTCTGGATCCTCTAAAATGAAAAGAGCCAGGTCGGAACACTTTCACCCGGGGATTTAATAATGACACCCGTGTTTGGCGTGCCATGGGTTTGACGTCTCTCTTGACCTCAGATCATCCCTTCGTGTCGAGTAGGTCCCCAGAATATTGAACATAGCTTTCAAGTTTAATTAAAAAAATAAGTAAAGTGGACAAGTTTCTTAATTCAAAAGAGAAAATTTTATTCATATTCGTGGGATCTACTGCTCTTCTTACAACTCTTTGTGGGTCATTTCAAGAGAGGCTCTACAATGAAGCTCTAACCCTGGTCGGGTCGTCAGAAGATCTTTGCAGCTTGAAGATGAGGTCTACTAGAAGTATTTTCTCAGCATCTCAACATTCTAAGGCTTCTTGAGCCGAGTGTCATCCAGCTGTTCCAAAAGATAAGCACTCGGCCGCACAATCTCCACAACTCTATAAGGCCCTTCCCAATTGGCACCCAATGAGCCCTTCTTTGGTCTCCGAGTGTTCAAAGTAACTCTTCTTAATACCAGGTCGCCAGGAAGGAAAGACTGGATCTGAACCTTCTTGTTGTAGAAACGGGTCATCCTTTGCTGGTAGATCGCTGTCTTCATAGTCGAATTCTCCCTCTTGTCTTTGATCAGGTTGAGGTGATTCCTGACGATCTCTTCATTTTACCCACCGTCAAAATGTTGGACCCTGTGTGTTGTCATCCCGATCTCCACTGGCATAACTACTTCACACCAGTAGGCTAAAGAAATGGAGTCTCCCCCGTGGAGTACTTACTAGTCGTCCGGTGTGCCCAGAATACTTCTAGCAGCTCCTCGACCTATAGTCCCTTGTATGTTCCGAGCCGAGCCGAGCTTTAAGATTTGCCTTGATAGTTTTGTTGGTTGTCTTAACCTGTCCATTAGACTTGGGATGGGCAGGTGAAGCGAATCTTAAAGCGATTTGGAGGTCCTCACAGAGCTTCCTGAAACCTTTGCTGTTAAACTACTTCCCATTATCTGTGATGATAGCTCGGGGAATCCCGAACTTGCAGATAATAATCTTCCTTACAAAGTATGTCACTCTTTTTTCTGTGATTGCGGATAGAGGTTCGGCTTCCACCCACTTAGTGAAGTAATCAATGGCAACGATGGCATACTTGGCCTGCCCTCGCCCTGACAGCATCGACACGATGATATCCAGCCCCCACTGGGCGACGGCCATGAGCTGGATAAAACGGTCAACTGTTCCGCTGGCTGGCTGGTGATGGATTTTGGCATTTTTCTGGCACCCTTCGCACTTTCGGGCCACCTTTACCCCATCTTGATGCATGATTGACCAGTAAAACCCTTGCCTTAAAGCTTTAAAGGCAATTGACTGTCCCCCGACATAACACTCCCACAAATCTCTGCGTGAATTTCTCTAAGCACATAGTCGGCTTCCTCATCTGCTAGACATCTCAAGAGCGGAACCATATGGCCCATTCGGTACAAAACTCCTTCAATTAGGGAAAAATTTGTGCTTTTATACTTCAACTTCCTCGCCTCCTTCTTCTTCTCGAGTACTTCCTCGGTCTCTAAGTATTTCCTGATTAGCTGCATCCAAGAAGAATCATTTTTTGAATTCAATTCCAACACATTGGGCTTTCCCACACTTTTCACCTGAAGACAGATCAGAGGGATTATTCTGGGCTTTTTCGATCTGATTGACGATACGAGGCGAGCCAAGGAATCTGCTTGATAGTTATCCTCACGGCTGATCTGCTCAAACTGTACGTTTCCTATTTTCCCCGTCAACATTTTCACTTCCACCATGTATGATATCATATTCGGTTCCCTGGCCTGGAACTCTCCCTTTAGCTGCTGGACAGCGAGCTGAGAATCACTATTCACAACCACATCACGAACAACCATCACCGTACACAGCCTTAAACCAGCCAGAATTGTCTAATACTCGGCCTCGTTGTTCGTGGCCTCGAAGGTGAATCTTAGGGAGTACATTACTTCATCGCCTTTACCATTTTTCAATACAATCTCAGCCTCACAACCTTATGAGCTGAAAGATCCATCTACCGACAACACCCATCCGCTGACCCTTTGAACTCAGCTATAAAGTATGCTAAGGCTTGACCCTTCACCGCTGTCCTTGGCAGGTAAGAAATTTCATGCTCTCTAAGCTCTACCGACCACTTTACCAGTATACCCGAGACCTCCGGCTTCTGCAGAATCTGTCTCAGAGGATGATCGGTATATACCCTAATAAGATGGGCCTGGAATTAAGGGCGTAACTTTTGGGCCGTAATGATTAAGGATAAAGCTACCAATTCGAGGATCGAGTATCCGGTCTCAGCATCTAATAAAGTCTTACTAACATAATATACCAGCCTTTGGACTTTATCGGCCTCTTGCACTAAAAGTGAACTTATAGCATGCTCCGAAACAACCAAATATGGGAACAAGATCTCACATGGGATCGGCTTAGCCAAAAGTGGGGGATGTGTCAAATACTGCTTCAACTGTAGGAAAGACTCCTCGTATTCTGCCGTCCAGTTGACTTCTCTCTTTGCCCTATTGATGATCTTGAAGAATGAGTGGCACTTATCGGTTACTCAGAAAATAAACTGATTTAATGCGGCCTCCCGACCGACTAGACTCTGTACTTCTTTAACTGTTCGAGGGGATTTCAAATCCAGAACAACTCAGATCTTTTGAATATTTGCTTCTATGCCTCGTGGCTCACCATGTAGCCTAAAAAATTCCTGATGCCACCCCGAAAGCACATTTCTCCGGGTTCAACCTTATACTATGCTTCTTTAGCAGTTCAAAAATCATCTTTAGATCGGCCAAATGACACCCTAGCTCCTTGGACATTGTTATCATATCATCGACGTATACCAGCATAAACGTGCTAATGAGGGGCTTAAAAATCTTGTTCACCAGCCTCTGAAATATTGCCCCAGTATTTTTTAAACCGAAAGGTATCACTTTATAGCAATATAGCCATTGATCGGTGATGAAGGTTGTCTTCTCCCCGTCACCAGGATGCATCTTGACCTGGTTATATCCCGAGAATGCATCCATAAAACTAAGTAGCTCATGGCAGGCTGTTGAGTCCACCAATTGGTCTACCTTCGGCAAAAGGAAACTGTATTTCAGATAAGTTTTGTTGAGGTCGGTAAAATCTACGCACATTCTCCATTCCCCGCTGGGATTTTTCACTAGAACCACATTTGACACCCAATCTGAATACCTCACCTCTCTGATAAACATGACTTTCAGTAACTTCTCTACCTCGACACCCATCGCCTCACATCGTTCCTGGTTGAATATCTTTCTTTTTTGTTTGACCAGCCTGCGGGCCGGATCAATCGCCAGTCGGTGATTGAGAAATTTCGGATCTATATCGGGCATATCACCATGCCCCCATGCAAAAACATCCGGGCACTGCTTTAAGAACTTCAGCAGCTCCTGTTTTAAGGCTTTCTCTAAGCCTACCCCAACTTTTACATGCCTTTCCGGTCTGAAGAGCGCTACCGATTCCAACTCTTCAACCTCCCCTAACCGGGCAACTTTCTTTTGCCGAGGACCTGGATTATTGCTCGTCTATTCCCCGTCCTAACCTCATTTTCTCTTCCGGCCACCATCTTCAATGTAGATAGTCTCCCTCGAGACGGTAGCAAAGCAACTCCGAGCTTCTTTCTAACTTCCACATACAATTCCAATCCCGTCCCGGGTAGGAAACTTCAACTTTAAATAGTAGCACGACATTGTAGCCTTTATCTTCATCATAAAAGGCCGACCAACAATGACCTGGTAACTGCTCATGCAGTCTACCACTGTGAAGTTCATCATAACTATCCGAGTCCGGGGATGGTTCCCGATCGTCATAGCTAATTGTATTCTTCCTAAAGGAATGACTGTTGAACCCCCAAAACTGTATAGTGGCGTCCCCTTGTCGGTCAGAGTCGTGTACTCCACCTCAAGCCCATCCAAAGCCTCATTGGAAATTATGTCAACCGCACTCCCGGGAACTACTAGGATCCTATCTACTCCGTGCCTCTGATCACTGCCTTAATTATCAACGCGTCGTCATGGGGGAAACTCACCCCCATGAGCATCTTCATATGTAAAACATCACTGGTACTGACCGGCCACTCTGGCTTCCTGAGGCCTGTTCCATTGCCAATACTTCTAACCCTCGAGTTTGGCTGTAATTCTTTCTAGACCAGTTAGAGTCTCTGGCTAGCGTCCTCCCACCAGCAATGATGTACATCTCCCTGTGGTTCGATCTCTGCCTGGCCACCATGACTTCATGGTTGATATAACTATTCAAATAACCATTCTGTGCCGGGTCTTCCACCTTCTCCTGCAAGTCTTTACAGCCGTCCGTCGTATGCCCCTTCAAATTATGGTGCATGTAGTAGGCTCTCTCATTTCTTCTATCCGGCGGGTACTTCCTCAAGTCTGGGTCTGTTAAGAGGCCTTTGCTCTGGATCTCCATGACGATTTGTCTTAACGGCTTATTCATAGGAACATAGGCCACTCCCCCAGCCACATGCTTCACCTGGGCCGGAGCCCTCATTTTTGATTATTTGGGGGCATCGGCTTGAATTCTATATGCTTCGGAGGTGGCTTTCTGAACTCCTTATCCAGTCTCCGAAGAACTTCCGCCCTCACTACTCTTTCTTTGGCAGCTGTGCCCCTCCGGACGACCTTCTTCTCCTCTTCTACTGAAGCAAACTTTCGGGTTGTCTCCAAGGCGGTGGCATAATCCGGTGTTTCCTGGATCCTCAGATGGGTCTATAGCCTCCCGAATTTCAAGGCCCCATTCAAACATTCCAGAGCCTCTAGCGATTTGTACCCCCAACCTTAAGCACCAAACTATGGTATCGTTCAACTAAAATCTTCAGGGGTTCGTCATCCCCATGTTTCATGAGTCTCAACTCCCCGACTGTTTTCTTCGGGACGCACGCCCCTTTAAAATACCGAACAAACGATTTCCTGAGCTGGGCAAAACTATCGATGCTCCATGAAGTTAGACTTCTGAACCAAAAAATAGCAGGCCCACTCAAGGTTAGTAGGAATAGCTTGCAAATGGCGTCCCATATCATCCCTTGAACCTCCATCAGCAAAATAAAACCCTCGATATGCGATTTCGGATCGGTATGACCTTTGAAGGTTTCCATAGATGGCATGATGAATCATTTTGGGAACTCTGCCGACCTTATTTCCTCTGTGAAGAGAGATTCTGTTTCGCTATCTCGAGCGTTCCCATTATCACTTTTGATATTTTCTTCCCATTTGTCCATTTCCTTCATAAACCAAGTTTTCATATTACCATCAGCATCCTCACGTCGCCTTCCATGGACTTCCTTGCGTCTGTCATTCCGGGCACAACAAATTTCGTGACTAGAGACCTCCCGTCCAGCTCCACCATGCCTCTTATATCCCCTTCTGGTGATGCGTTGGCTGTTACATGAGGAGCCTGATGATTGCCTTTCCTCTTCTTCTTGCCACATGCCTTCCACCGGTAAACCCCTTGTCATCACCATAGACCTCACCCCGTAGGGGTTTTTCCTCATAGGTTCATCATCCCCGCTCAGATCCACGGTCCTCTTTCCATATGCTGTTTCTTTTTGCCTCCAGCTTGTCCCGGCTTTGAATATCTCGTTGTTCACCTTCTCCATTCTTTCCAATTTATCCATCATGGATTTCATGAGGATCTGACATTCCTCCCTGTCTTTCCTCATGCTCTCCTCCATTCTTCCCATCCATTATGTTGTTGAACTCTCTGATGACCTGTGGTTTCCACCTTCTGCCATTATCCTACTACGCAAGTTGTTTTTTTTCCTTCCCCACAGACGACTCCAACTGTTGACTGGTGATTTTGATCTCAAGGGCAATATCGGGATAGTGTTCTCGGGAAAATTCTCCTTCAACCTTTAATTTGTTTGGTTATGGGGAGATCAAAAATAAACTTAACAAAAGGCAAAATAACCACAAAAATCAACAAAGAGAGTTTAACGTGGTTCGGCGGGATGGATCCGGCCTACGTCCACGGGCACAAAATGGGTGAGGGGTGTTTTATTACTTGAATGAGCTCGGCTGACCTGTTTTACGACTGGATCATGTGGAACTGAGCTGTTTATGTGCTGCCTTTTACAAGATATGATTAACCCACCCTTACAAATGTGTTTTCACTCCCTTTATATACTAAAAGAAATGCACACTGTTCCTCCAACTTTATGACGTCACCAATTTGGATTCCTGAACCATTGACCGGCTCCCTTCCCCAAGGCTACCTGGTCGAAAGTCAACCTACTACCTCGTACTCTTCCCGATATGATAGCGATGTCACAAAACTTTCTCATACTCTGCCCCATGCGAAAGTGACTTTTCAACTATCTTACTCTCTGCCCCATGCGAAAGTGATGTTGCGAACCTTGAGAGGATCAAGTGGTGGAAAGTGGTATAGGGAAGAGTCTGAGATATATTGCCACCTGACCGGTCTCCAAGAGGCTGGTCAAAGTGATCCTCTGAACTGAGTATGCTGTTGCCGATCTGATAGTATCCGAGCAACCGTGTTGAACTGGTCGGCCATAGATTATAAGGTGGTCGGCCTTGACCGTTAGAACATGTCATGTCGTATGGTCGGCACTACTCTAAAGGTCTGGCCGGTATTTAGGGTCTGGTCAACATAGAGTTTACCTTTATTAAAACTAGCATTCCATACGAGGAAAATATCCTTTCTATCCTTACTGCACTGTTCAAATGCCTTGATACTAGAAATTACCATCAACATTATTTTTTCATTCGTGTTGACTGATACTAAACAGCAATTAGGGTTCAAATAATTTCCGAACTAATTCATTCAGCAACCGAACAACAAATTCCTTTATGTTTTACTTTTGTGAGTCAATAATTACAGTTGACTGTTTCATCACATTAGGGTTTCAAGAGCTTTGACTTTTGACTGTTTCAGAATCTGGATTCCTGAGTCTTTTACTATACTCTTTAGGATCAGAAGTTTGCCCGCACGAATGTTGATAGTATCTTTTTAATTCTGTGTTAATATCACGTTTTCTAATTTCACTTTGTTAAAGAGAAAAATGAAAATTCTTAATCTTCAAAATGAGATATACAGAAAGACTTCTAAATAGATAGAAATTGAAATCGCGTATTTATTTATCTAAAAATTCTTTTGAATATTTCGTTCGAACATCAATATCTTAGGAAAAAAATCTTGAGCGATATTAATTAATACCATTACATGATCATTATCTAAATTTTTTTAATTGAATGTCATCATATATACACTAATTATTGAATGTTTAAAAAACATAAATACTATATGAATATATAATGAAGTGTAATTAAATGATATATATGAGTGATAGACATATTCATGTCTAACAAATAACCTTAAAATTTCACAAGGTGAGAATCTAGAACAAATTTTTGATAATTGAACTATTAATAATAAAGTTACTGAGGTTTTAATTACGATAACAAATTTTGATTTTCAATTTTTTGTACTAGGATCCATCAGTCAATGGTAATATCATTCAATATTTTTCACGGCAACAATTTTTAATCAAAATGCAATTATAGATAGACAAACCATCTCTTTTTTTTTTTTTTTTTTTTTTTTTTTTTTTTGAAATCGTTGGAAACCCCGCCACCAACCACCCATTCTGGGCCGCGGCGCAGGTAAAACCCCCGGCTGCCCCAGGCTCTTACAAGAAGTTGCACCCCCTGGATTCGAACCCAGAACCTCAATGTGAGATTCTGGACCCTTCACCACCAAGCCACACCCCTTGGGGGCAGACAAACCATCTCATCAAAACCTATTACAAAAATTAATAAATTGACCTATCACTCTAACCATCACATTAAAAAAAATCATGTGTGCTCCACAAGCACACAGAATTTTATTTGATAATAACAAGAGTTAGAAAAAAAAAAAAAAAAATCAAATTTACCAAAAACATTTCTCTCATACTCATCATCTCATATAACCACAATTATTGAGCCACGTCTATTTCCTAAACTGCAATAAAAAATAAAAAAAAACGAAGCTTCGAGGAAGATGCACTTCTGTTAACTTCATCTTCTATTTATAACAACATATGGCTCACTCATTTATCACTCACACAAATAAAATTTCTTTTCAGTCTCTTAAATCTTTAATACTCTCATAATTGATTCTGTTCTTTTTATTATTTTTACGAAAATGTCCTCTACTGAGCCTTCGTTGATGGAGAGTGGCAACGTCAAGGGCTTGAGCAGGGAAATGAGACATGGCAGAACTGCACATAACATGTCATCTTCATCGTTGAGGAAAAAATCCGATCTTACCCTTGTCTCCAAAATTCAGTTTCCTTGTCTTAGACGGTTTCTTGCTAATCTTCAAGAGGTCATTTTGGGAACTAAGCTTTCAGTTCTGTTTCCTGCCATACCATTAGCCATAATCGCTCACTGTTATGGATATGCAGAAGTAATTATTTATTTAATTAATATTTAGTTTTTGTTTTTTATTTGGTGCAATACCAACATATATTTTTATTAATCATATTATATATTCATCTTATTCAATACATGCAGCCATGGATCTTCGCTTTGAGCTTGCTTGGACTGATTCCTCTTGCTGAACGTGTCAGCTTTTTGACAGAGTAAGGCTGTTATTTAAATAACTTATTTTATTACTGGTGTTGAATAATGGATATTATGATTATTTTAATATATTTAATTAGGGTTTTGCGGATGTATTCCCTGTATTTATACGGGGATATTAAGTCTAAATCAGGAGAAAATCTACAATACAATGGAAGTATCACATCATCTGTGTAACAATTCAATAATTCATTGTCATGCGTGTTAAAATATTAAAAAATAACTAAAAAAATGGATATTAAATCATACATGTCATTTACTAATCATCCGTATCTTGCAACAAAGAATTATTCCTAAATTCGAACCACAAAACTTAAAATCCGAATCATTAAACTGGGATATTAAATTTGAAATTATACATATATCTATGTTCAATATTTGAAGTTTTAGATTTGGTAGCCTCTCTTTTCAAATTTAATGGTCATTGTTTTAACATCCGGATATAATTCCCGGGTTAATTGTTATTGATTCATTTTCTTTTCAAATCAATTGCAGGCAAATTGCATTCTACACTGGCCCCACAGGTAAAATTAATTCTTTAAAACGACAGAACGCCTTGAAAAAAAATATATTATCTTTGTTAGTTGGCGAATAGATGCCAAAATGATTAAAAATAAAATTAATAATTAAGTTAAAAAATTAGTGACTGATTGCAGTCTGACAATGGCAACGTTTCTTTAAACTTCTTCAACGAGTTTGGTGCAATATCGCCATCGGACTGTTGCCTAATTGAAAGAGCAATTTGTCTCATTTTTAAATACATTATTATTTATTAATCAGTAACTAAAATAAAATTAATTTGTGTTATTAATTTGGTTTTATACAGTGGGAGGATTATTGAATGCGACATGCGGCAATGCCACAGAGCTTATCATAGCAATTTTTGCTCTATGCCAACATAAAATTGAAGTGGTCAAATATTCTCTATTGGGTTCCATTCTTTCAAACCTTCTTTTGGTTCTTGGCTCTTCTCTTTTCTGTGGAGGCATTGCCAATCTTAGAAAGGAACAAAAATTTGATAGGGTAAGTTATTTAATTTGTTCATTTATATATTTATGACTCGGTTTTACGTGTGACGCAAAGTGCAGATTCTTCCTTTTATGAAGTTATGTAGTCATAATATTGATTCAGTTATAGTAAAATTTAAATTTCTAAAAAATTAATAGATACTAGGGTTTTCATTTTACTTAATAAATTAGATTTTTCAATAATTTATAAGACATATTTTATAAGATATTTTTTAATAAATTTTCGGATTGAATATAGACAGTTTTAATATTTATGATACTGTAAACTGCGGACATCCGCACCTGATGATAAAAATTATTCATCTTATAACTCTCAGTCATGAGGAAAAATGGTGCTAATGTGTTGCATGTTTGACAGAAACAAGCCGATGTAAATTCGTTGATGCTGCTGCTGGCATTGTTGTGCCACATGCTACCACTTCTATTCAAATACGCAGGAGCCTCTTCTCCTCTAACTGCGGGTGCAACGCTTCAGTTGTCGCGAGCTAGCAGCATTGTAATGCTAACTGGTTACTTTGCCTATATCATCTTCCAATTATGGACACACCGTGAATTTTTTGAAGCTCAAGAGGTAACTTTTAAAATTCCTGAAGAAAAAAAAAAGTGGCCATTTTTTGAAATGTAATGAACTGGGTGGCTTATAAGATTTAACTTGGTGAATTTGGATTGATGGTCTCAGGATTCGGAGGAAGATGATGATGTTACAGAGGAAAAGCCAGTGATAGGGTTTTGGAGTGGATTTTCTTGGCTTGTTGGGATGACTGCTGTGATTGCTTTGTTATCAGAATATGTAGTGGGCACAATTGAGGATGCTTCAAATTCTTGGGGCATTTCTGTCAGCTTTATAAGTATTATCTTGCTACCAATTGTTGGAAATGCAGCTGAACATGCCGGAGCTATCCTATTTGCTTTCAAAAACAAGTTGGTGAGCAAATAATTATTCGGAGTAGTTCTTTAATTAATATATTCAGAAAATGTTTAGATTAATTACATAAACAAATTCCGTGCTCGAAATGCAGGACATATCCTTAGGCGTTGCGTTAGGTTCTGCTACTCAAATTGCCGTATTTGTGGTAAGTATGAACATCGTGACTAGGGCAATGATCAAATGTTAATTTTTTATCTATTTGGTCACATTTTCGAACTTTGAAAACAATCTCTCCTTGATGCATTGGGTAAAATTTCGATGACTGATTCTAATTAAATATGCATCTCATTATGACTTGCAGGTACCATTGTGTGTGATTATTGCTTGGATTATGGGGATTAAAATGGATCTTAACTTTAATCTCCTTGAGACTGGCTCTCTTGCTCTGGCAATTATTGCCACAGCCTTCACTTTACAGGTTTATTTATACTTTTAATTAGTTTATTTTTTTTCTGCAAATTTGTTCATAGTTCGGTATTATATTGTCTTTTATTGTTAATTTCTTCAGGACGGAACTTCTCATTACTGAAAGGGATTTTCTCCTGCTATGCTACATTGTTATTGGAGCATGTTTTTTTTGTATCAAAGAGACCTCTAAGTAAGTGTTGATTTGCATAGTTGTTAGGGTTTACTATTCACATTCAGTGGCCATCAATCAAGAATCCCAACTCATACTTCAAATATTTTGCTCTTCGCAGACTCTCACAATGTCGTCTTGGGCCTTCAATCATCAACTGAAACAGTCTTCAGCACATGATATGTAAGTTGTAATCTCTGAATAAGTTTGTACATGTTTATTTTTAAAAACCAGATCGGACTGGCTGGTTGAACCGGTCGAATCGAGAAGCAATCGTGAGTTTGGTTCGGTTAAAACCAATAAAATCGATGATTTGATCAACTAGTTAAATATGTCATAAATAATTTTAATCATCTGATTTTATCGGTTCAATCGATATATTTTACCCGATCGAATCAGTGACCCATTGAATTTTTTTAAATTACAGATCCTGTTTTTAAAAGACTGCACGTTATAAATTAGTTTACATTTTGAAACTTGGTGTGCTTCTACTATATAAATACCCTAATTATGATTTGAATTGATATAGATTTGAAATTTGAATTAATGCAGGGTTAATTTCGCCTTCCAGAGGTCAGACTTTTCAGAGCTTGATGGGTGATTGAACTTTCAAATTATATAAGATGTGTTTGTTATTCTTTCATTTAGCGTCGCCTGCTAGAAAGTCGGACATTGCATTTTATTTCGGAGTAAATGATGCCATCCATTGAAGCTTAATGAAGGCAGGTTAAAGTATGTGTAATTTTCTAAAGATCTATCAGGATGTTTTTTTTTTGTAACTGGTATATCATTTGCCCGTCGAGTGATGGTATATAGGGCACAATAATTTCTCGGCTCTTGTAATATGTATCATCATCATAATAAATGGCAAATTATTGTTGTTTGCGTTTTAATTTGATTGATTTATTCTATTTCATCTACTCCAAACTCTATTGGGTTTGAATTTTATAAGCTTGTTGTTCAATAACCATTTATAATGACTAATTTAATAATAAACCCACAATAATTCAATCGTTGGAAATCCCGTCGCCAAACAATCCCTTCCGGACTTAAGCGGAACAAGTAAAATTTCCGACTGTCTTAGACTCTTACAAGAAACGCACTCTTTGAATTCGAACCCAAGACCTGAAGGTCAAATCCTGAGCCTTACACCACCAAACCACGCCCCTTGAGGAAAATTCCATTAATACCCTTTCTCTCGTTCAACTTCAAATCCTTTCGGACTTAAGCGGAGCAAGTAAAATTCTCGACTGTCCCAGACTCTTACAAGAAACGCACTCCTGAATTCAAACCCAAGACCTGAAAGTCAGATCCTAAATCCTACACCACCAAAACACGGGACAATTCCATTAATACCCCTTCTCCTTTTCAACTTCAAATATGTGATTATTTGCAAAACATTTTCCTTCTTATAAGTTCATTCTATCTTACTTTTCTTAAGTTCATTTAGAATTAAAAATGTTATTTTGGCGCAAGGTTTTGTAGGGGAGTTAGTTGCACCAATCTTTGTGTAATATTTCGTTCTTCTTTAAATCAAATCATTATTGCATTATTTAAAACAAAACATATCATACACCCATTTTTTTTCATGTCTCTCTTTTCTTTCTCAAAACAACAATTATTACCAACTACTCCTAATCACCATCCCACTTATTTTAATAAAAAAATATTATATTTGCAATCTTTTCTTTGGCAGCAACAACTGCTTCTTTCGTTGAAATGATATAAGTCTAGGAGATGGCAGTACCTTCTCGGCTCTCATTCATTTCTTTTGCATATATTTTCACTCAAAAAAATAATGATAAATCTCATTAGCTTGCTTAGTGAAAACCAAACACTAAACCAACCTCAATACCTATTGTTAGAGAATGGGAAATAAGGGATGAAGATGTGTGCTGCTGCAATTTAGTGCTTCAAGTTGATTGAAAAATAATTCTGGTAGGTCTCTACTTCTTATAGCATTGGAGAGAGAGACGAAGCTTTGTGTGTTTGGCTATAGGTACAATATTTTTCATAGCCATACAAGAAGATTTTGGAGTTGTGATTTAGTGAAGAGAGTGAAAGGAGTGTTAAAGGCCTTCCAGAAAGTTTGAGAGCAATTTGATGGGATTTTTAGAGAGATAAACCGAGTTTTGAAGAGAGGATCATCCAGAGGAGAGAGAAAATGCTTGGGCAGTGAGAGAAAGTAACTTTTCGACGTCGTCCGATCTCCGTTTCAGGCAAGTGACCACATCTGGAGAATCCCCTCGAAGAGACGAATCCAACGCCGCCGACCGCCGTCGAGATTCCCAGCCACGCGCCCTCACTCGCTCCTGGCCTTGCTGCTTCGCCGTTGCTACGTGCTCCACGCGCCGTCGTGCGTGGGACCCCTCCCCAAACCCGAATTTTTCCCCTCGTCGAGATACGCGAGTTCGACACTCTGTTTTCCCTTCCCATAAACAGTTGGTTTGTCTTCAGGGAGACGCAGCATATGTAGTGTAGTTATTAATGCTCATTGTCTATAATCGCTGTGTTTTTGTTTCCGCCCCTACCACCACATCACTGTGACCCCTGAGACGTTTGCTGACCAGCGACTTCTTCATTGAGAGATTTGGAGATCGTTGGAGCTTTGATTCTTAGCGAGGATATATTCATATTAATGACTTTTCGTGGATAGAGGTAAGTACAATGCACGTTGATTCCCTTAACATATGTTTGTTGATTGATGATTGTCGTGAAACTCTATATAAATATGTTGGTATAATTTTAATTATATATATATATATATATTATATATATATATATATTA
The DNA here is from genome assembly GCA_019454045.1 of Zanthoxylum bungeanum. Taxonomy (NCBI): domain Eukaryota; kingdom Viridiplantae; phylum Streptophyta; class Magnoliopsida; order Sapindales; family Rutaceae; genus Zanthoxylum; species Zanthoxylum bungeanum. The sequence continues at coordinate 172,052 of SKCR01009108.1, forward strand.
TATATATATATATATATATATATATATACTATTTTTGGAGATTTACAACATTGTTTAATTGAAAGCATGAGAAAAAATGAATTCATGATTATTGAGATGAGATTGATGGATTGGATGCGAGATGTGATTGTATTGGATGATGTGTGTTGTTGAGTTATGCTGGCGTGTTTTGTATGATAGTGGTCGGAGATGAGATGGGATATAATGATATATTACACGAGATGATATGATGGAAAACCTTGGGAGTTGTGATGAGGTACTCTCCTATTGGTTTTGATATGGTGGGAAACCTTAAGAGTTGTGATGAGGTACTCTCCCATTGGTTTCAATCCACTATTATACTGGACCCGGATTAGCAAACCATGATTATGATGTTTGTGATGTGTGTATTATTGTGTTGATTGTTGAGATGATGTATAGTATATGCCATTTTCATATTATATATATATAATATATATATATATATATATATATAATATATATATATATATAATATATATATACTAATATCCTTATTTTGTTGGTGAGGTCATGTTATAATATGAGTGTTTTACTTGCTGAGCTTTTTAAGCTCACTCCCCCTTTCCCAAACATTCCAAGTAGTCCGCAAGCAAACACAGTAACAGTAGCAGTACCAGATTTGATCCATGCGCCACAGTTGTATTTTCGGGTTGGTCCAGACATTTGAGTCATTATTTGTATTTTTTTAAGACTTGTGTTGTAAATCATAAAAACTGTGTACAATTCATGGATTTGTAATTTATGATGTAATAGTTGTGTGTATTTAAATGGTTGGTTGACATATAGAATGTTCGAGCTAAAGAAGTCCGCGGACCTCTTTCTAGGGTTGGGGCCCGCTCTAGGGAGGGGGTCGTGATAGATTTTGGTATCAGAGAATAGGGTTTTTAGGTTCTGTAGACACATTGCATTAGAAATGGTATTAACGAGATAGTTTTCTGTTTGTAGGAAATGTCTGGACGTGGCCGTAGTATTGGTACTCAACATGGGAGAGGGAGAGCTCGAGGATTTGTGAGGATGTCGAGTATTGGTGTTGAGAGACCTCAGACTCTACCTGTAGATCTTGTACCGGATGTAGCTTCATCTAGTGTTCCGCCGATTTTTGAGATTGGTGAAGGTTCTAGACATTATACCTCCAGTAGTTTCGATAGCTGCCCCCACCACTATTCCTTTAGCTGCACCTGATGATGTTCCTGCAGCTTTACCTAATGTGACCCCTGCCTAGCCTTGGGCATTATCGGATTCGGATCGGATCGAACCGAATCCGATCCGAAATATGCAGAGAAGTTTGATTCGATCGGATATAATTTTCTTATCGAACTCGATCCGATCCGATAATTATCGCATCGGATCGGATTGGTTCGATCCGATTTGAATGATTTCGGATCGGACTGATTCGATCCAAAATCATCCTATTTCGGATCAGATTGGTTCGATCCGATTCGAACCATTTCGGATCGGATTGATTCGATCCGAAATAGGATGATATCAGATTGATTCGATTCGAAATATGATGATTTCGGATCGAATCAGTCCGATCCGATCCAATCCAAATTCGTTACACAGTACACAGTACACATTACACACATGACACAATACACAACATGACCACAAGCCAATGGCAACTGCAAGCAAGCATAATCTGATTTTGGCCTACAATCACAAAGAAAAGCCGAAATTTTCACTACATAGTACACACAACATGACCACAAGATCAACACAAGCCAATGACAACTGCAAGCATAATCTGGTTTTGGCCAACATGACCACAAGATCAACAATAACATCATGAGTTACATGACCACAAGATCAATTTACAATACTATCCACAGTGCCCTTCCACTTCCAGCACACCAACATCCAACAGTTAACAAAAGTGCAACACGAAATCTTTCTCATGAGTCACCACCATCAGGCCTGCAAAAGATGAAAATTTATATCAATATTTTGATGATAATAGCAATAAAAAATGCATAACTTGCAATTTCTGGTTTCAAGGACAAATGGTCCAAATCTATTCTAACATACATAAGATATCAGCCTTACTATCTAATAGTCATTGTAATTACATAATAAAACTAAATAGAAGTGACTGCACAAAGAAGTACTGTGCCTTAGTATATGGATCAAAAAAATTGAAAAGAATGTAGAATTAGAAAGCAAAGCCACCCAAAGCAGTAAGTTCATCAAAGACCAAATCTTATACACCAAATTCCAGATAGTAATCTATGCCTTTGGATACATCAAGGCATTAAAAACTAGTTCATGACAATAATAAATGTTTGTAAACAAGTACTGTGATCATCTTCAATGAGATTGTTATTTAGATAAATAATCAAAGAAAAAAAGAACTTTGTCAAAATTGTACCTTCAAGATAATTGGACTCAAACTCTGTTGCCAATAGGGGTGGGCATCGGTTCCGGTTCTACCCGAAATCGGTTGGAACCGGACCGATTTTCTGGGTTTGGAACCGGAACCGGTTGTAATCGGGTAGGTTCCGGTTCCAAATATGAAGGAACCGATTTTATCTGGGTAGGTTCCGGTTCCAAAATAGTCGGAACCGGAACCGGACCATGGAACCGGTTTATATGAACATAAATTTTAAATATTTGGTGTTCATTATTTAATTTCTTTGTGAATGGTGTGTTGTTTGATTTTTTATGTAATAATAAGAGTTTGTGATTGGTTCATTTCTTTCGCTGCCAGCTCAAGTATTCGTTTACTTGCATTTCTTCTAAGAATGTGAGGGAAAAAAAGTTGTAATTAAATAATGATGATTTTTATTTTTAATTGATTTTTGTTTAGGAAAAGTTATGGATATTTTCTCTTTGGGATATTTTCATCTAGCATGTAAAGATTCAAATTGACATATGAGTAAATTTTCTTATTCAACGCGTATATACAGAAACAGTAGGATTAAAATCATTACCAAGTTGAATTTTCAAAGCTTAGATATTTTTTAACAAGTCATGTTTATGGATTAATTTCAAAATGGATGTTTTAAAATTCAATTATATTTAAATAAAAAAAAAATGACACTCAATTATCTTATAAATTGTCATAATAATGTTTAGTCTTCATAATTTTAGAAATACAAGTTTTAATATTCGCCGTTAAATATTTTTTATTAATTGATATATTTTTTCTAATTTTGAAATAACTAAAGATAATTTTTCTTTAGTATATTCAAGTTATTTGATAGTAATCGGATGGAAATAAACTCAAAATTAGAGGAATTAATGCTTTTATTTTCCAAAATGTAGGAACTAAAGTAAAATAGGGTAATTCGGAACTGGACCGGAACCAGATTGGAACCGAATAATAGGGTACCCTGTTTAATTGGGTAGGTTCCGGTTCCACTTAGTGCGGAACCGAATTTTTCCGGGTAGGTTCCGGTTCTATGCGGAACCGGAACAGAAACCGGTTTTGCTCACCCCTAGTTGCCAACAACATGATCCGGTGATTGTGATTCAGATTGTAACTTGTGATATTCTTCAAATAAAATACAAAAAATATATATATTCTAAGTTAGTAAGTTTGCATTATATGGTATTCACTATAAAAATTAAAAAACTAATTAATAAATTTTTTTACCTTCCTCAAGCTTTTCGTAGTACTCTGCCTCCAATAGCATGACTTCAACTTCATTGGTTTTGTCAATTGTAAGCTTATTCCGTATCCAATTTTGAGTGCATATTAGAGCCTCAATCATAACGGGAGTTAATGAGCTATGAAAACTATCAAGAACACGACCGCACGTACTAAATACCGATTCAGATGCCACTGTCGATACCGGCATTGCAAAATATCACTAGCAATCATATCCAAAATTGGATACTTACCAGTATTTATTTTCCACCATATCAGAACACTAAAGCTAGGGTCTCGACTAGTCTCATAGGGTTCCATCAAATACATTTCAACCTCAGTACTATCCTCTTGATGCATTGCATGACTAGTCTGAAAAACTTGAAATGGATCATCAGGTTGCACGTTTGTATTGCGCTTACGCACTCTATCTTGTGCTCGCGGTCTAACAAACGGCTGAGATTGTGTCATACCAGCACTAGATTCATCTCCACCAACACCAGTTACACCCACAGCCCTTGATCCATCATCGTCAACAAACAACCCATTTGTGCCATACCAATCATTATACATATCGTATAATCTTTTCAATAAATCTCTAGTAGGCTTTCTCATTTCCTCTACTTCACATCATCATTATCAAAAAGTATACCAAAGCAAACAGAGGCAAATGTCATCTTACGTCGTGGATCAAGAATAGTACTCACAATCAATAATTTATTAATTTTGGCAGTGGTCTCCCAATATTTATCAAGCTTCATCTTCATAGATATGGCCATGTCATGAAAAAGAGGATGTTCATTACGCGCCAGGTTTTTCAAGCTATTATGAATCTTGCAAATCTCATTGTAGGTGAAACAAGATGTGACGCTGGATGAGGCACTGAACATATTCGTTGCATCATAAAAAATCTCCAAAAAATCAGTAAAGTATTGAGCTTTCTCCTAATCTATATCTGTAGGAGGCCCAATCTTTTTGCTCCCATTTTCATCATCTCTAAAATATAGAGCATAGTGACCATCATCATCAATCATTCGATCAAATGCCTTCTGGAAGTCTAATGCAACATTCAACATTAAGTAGGTGGAATTCCACCTAGTAGGTACATCTAAGATGACACTGCCCTTGCTCTAAATCCTCTCACGTGCTACCGCCGATTTAAATGCTTCCAATCTTGATGGAGAAGATCTCACATACTTAACAGCATTTCAATTGCTATAATGCTCTCATCCATTTATTTCAAACCATCAGACACAACTAAGTTTAATATGTGAGCACAACACCGCATATGCACATACTCTCCATTAAGCACCAATGCATCTCCCCACCACGTCCTCATCTTCCTCACCAACTGTTGGATAGCTACAACATTGGCACTGACGTTATCCATAGTTATAGTAAAAATTCTCTCAATACCTCAGTGCTGTAAACAAGACTTTATTAACCTTCCGATAGTGTCTCATTTGTGATTGTTAATTGGACAGAAGCTCAGAATTCACCGATGCAACTGCCAATCATTGTCAATAAAATGTCCAGTGATAACCATGTAATTAATGTTTTGAATTGACGTCCATATGTCGGTGGTCAAACTAACTCTCTGATAACCCGCTGATAAAATACTCTTCAACATCACTTTTTCATCAGCAAACAACTGTAGGATATCTCTAGTGATAGTCCTACGAGATGGGACAGCAAAACGAAGGACGGAAACACTACAGAAATATCGAAAACCCTCTTTCTCTATAAAGCTAAATGGCAGCTCGTCAATAATGATCATCTTCACAGCTGTTTTCCGACACGCTGCTTGATTGAAATGACCGTCTCTCACAGAGAGATTTCCACTTGTGCCTCCCTCTTCACCAACCCCAACCAAAACACCTTGTGCTTCACAATAAGCCAAATATGATTTGCAGGCCTCCATATGCCTCTTCAAGTTAGTTGTTGACCGATCATTCGAACTACAAGCATAAGTCTTCTGACAATATATACATTCAGCCATATCTGGATTATCTTCACACATGCAGAAAAATTTCCACACTTCAGATCTTCTATTTCTTATTTTATTTGCTACTGATGTGATTGATGGTGATGAATCATGTTTTTTTGACAATGGCGGTCTCTCGGAGTTTGGGGGAAATTTTCTCTTCTGTTTCCTTGGTTCTCTTAATTGTACATCAAATGAATCTGATTCCGACCCACTACTGTTGGGTGAGCTTTCAAACCCACTCATCTACAACAAAAATAAAATAGACAATTAGAATTTAGACATATGATATTCGTACAATGTCTCCCAATATATTAAATGAATCAATGTAATACAATGTTCCAAGCAGCTATTTAATAAATGGTGCCATTTTCCATTAATAGATGAAGATGAAAAAATAAATCTAACAAGCAATTTACATAATTAATAAGGGACATATCTAGAAGACTGACATTTAGTTACTGTTGATCATCTCATCATTCACATTGGCAATAAAAGCTGATATGTTTCTATTAGGTGGTGGTATGTAGGCTCTTGAAACAAGAACCAGTTCCATAACTGGTAGGTGGTGGTATGTAGGCTCTTGTTATTCAATATTCATCATCTGACTCATAGCAATACCACTCCAATTACCACTAGAGTTGCCTTGACCAGAACCAGTTCCATAACCAGTAAATTGATTAAAACTATTGCCAGATTATAGCTAAAATCTAAACAATAATTTGTAATACTAACTACTAAGTGATTCCTTCTTAGTACCAGTGAGCATTGACCTGTAGTTACCCATTTTTTCTTACTATATATTACAATTACATGACATGAAGGCATTGGATGCTTAAACAATGGTGCCATAAAGCACGGCATGGAGGCACAGTTTTGTAATACAGATGAAGACGTCCATAGACACATTCCTCTACATGCATTTGTAAAATGCATATATTTGTGGATAAATATGCAATCACCCTATCAGATCAGCAAACAAAACACCCATAAACATCAATTGATTCAATTCAACGAATCATCAAAAGACAGAAGAAATCCCTAACAAATCCCTAATTTTGCAAACAAAACACCCATAAACACCAATTTTTTCCACAGTGCATATTCATTTGTCACAATTATAATTAACACTATAACAAATCCCTAATTTTGCAAATGAAGAATGTAACTTACTTTCTTGAATCTTCGATTTGACGATTTCCCATTTGAAAAGATGAAACAAGAAAAAACAGAGCGATGGCTGATGATGAATGATAACCCGCAGAGATGAAACAAGAAAATCAGAGCGATGAAGAGATCAATAGTGAAGAGACTTTCGAAGAAGAGTCAGACTCAGAAGAGAAGATGGCTGATGAAGAGATCAAGAGCGATGGCTGATGTGAAATGAAGATTGAAGACTGTTGTGTTGTGCTGTGCTGAAGTGAAGAAGAGTCAGACTCAGAAGAGAAGACCGAAAAATGAAACTTAATTAACTTAGAAAAACGACGTCGTTTTGCATATTAAATAAAAGAAAAAAAATTGATCGGATCGGATCGGATAAAATCCGATTCGATCCAAAATCCATCGAACCGCTTCAACTATATTCGATCAGATTAAATAATCGGATCAGATCCGATTTGATCCGATCCGATGCCCACCCATACCCCTGCCACTCATTCAGTTCCCCCAACAGCCACACCTTTAGAAGATGTATTGGGGAGACTTATTGATGTAGTTGCACAGATGATTACCAGAGGGCCAACGACTATTGTACCTTCGATCTGCAGTGGTAATATGAGCAAGCTGGACCGGTTCCTTAATTTAAGGCCTCCACAATTTCATGACACGGCTGATCCCTTAGTTGCAAAAAAATGGAAGGATGATATTGAGCACATATTTAGCATGTTGGACTTGACCGATCAAGAGAATGTTAGGTTTGCCGCTTTTATGATGAGAGGTGAAGCTGAGACATGGTGGAAGCACACTGAGAAAGTACTGACATATAGATTGAGATAACTTGATTTTTGGAGAACTGATAGACCTGGAAGACCTCAGTATATCACATGGGATATGTTCGAGGAAGCCTTTAATGAGAAGTACTTTACATGTGCTTATCGGAGTGAGTAGCGTTGATTGTTTGAACACATGGTTCAAGGACCGACAAAGACCGTGATGGAGTACGAGAGGCGGATGATTTCTTTATCTCGATACTATCCAGAGTTGATACGGCATGAGGATGATAAGTGCGAGAAATTCAAGGGTGGGTTGAGACAGCAGATTAGATCAATGATTTCGATTTTGGGGAAACTACCATATACAGTATTGGTTGACAGGGCCATGATTGCAGAGAGTGACATCAAATTGAGAGGGAGAACAGAGCCGCCTTTCAAGAGAGCAGAAAGAGGGGGCGAAATGAGGTTTCTGATGGGGGACATGGCAGATCTAATAGTAGACAGTTTCCTCTACAGCCGAGTCACAACGGGGTACCACCCAGAGGTATACAGAGTGCACCTCCCAGAGGACAGTTTCGTGGGGGTTGGACTGAACAGGTTCAGAGTAGAGGCACAATACCATCTATTGATCAGAGTGTTGTGAGTGTAGCATCTCGGCCTACTGGCCCACGTCGGTGCTTTAACTGTGGTCTGGAGGGTCATATCAGCCTGTAATGTACCAGAGAAAAAAAGTGCTTTGAATGTCAGCAGTCTGGACATTTCACTACCAGTGGTGGATCTTGAGGAGCTGAGCCGACATTGGGATGTGGTAGAGGGATAGATTCTAGTGGTAGCCGTGGAAGAGGTTCAGGTTTCCCACAGAACAGAGGTAGAGTAACTTCGAGTGGACCATATAGTGGTAGAGGACGGACGTCTCAGGCACATACTGCACCTGGTGTTGATAGGGGACGAGTATTCGCCATGACAGAGCACGGGGCACAAGATGGTGGTGATACTGTATCTGGCACAGTTTGGGTATCAGGTATACTTATTTGAGCTTTATTTGATACGGGTTCTATGCATTAATTTATTGCAATTGGTTGTATACCTTGTCTGGGTAGTGTACCAGAGACCAATGAAATTCCTTTGATTGTGAGTCTTCCTTCGGGGAAGGACATCATGATAGATTCATTATTCAGGGGATTGAGTGTTGAGATTGAGGCGAGACAGCTACTTGTTGTACTTTACCCGTTGGAGATGGAAGACTTTAGTTTGATGATAGATTCAGTATTCAGGGGATTGAGTGTTGAGATTTAGGCGAGACAGCTACTAGTTGTATTTTACCAGTTGGAGATGGAAGACTTTAGTTTGATTTTAGGGATGTATTGAATGACTGCTCATGGAGCCATTATTGATTGCAGTGGCAAGGAAGTGAGGTTTAAGTCAGATGGCGAGGAGTTTAAGGTAGTAAGTGACCGTAATCGGGTTGTGGTACCCATAATTTCTGCCATGTCAGCTTGTAGAATGATTAGACAGGGGTGCAAAGGCTTTTTAGCGAGTATCACTACGGTGGAGAATGAGGAATCGATGCAGATAACATATATTCCAATTGTGAGAGAGTATCAGGATATCTTTCCCGATGAGTTACCAGGTTTGCCACCTCTTAGAGATCTAGAATTCACTATAGATCTAATGTCTGGTACCACTCCTATTTCGGTGACTCCTTATCATTTGGCCCCAACAAAAATGAAGGAGTTGAAAGAGCAGTTGGGAGCTGTTAGATCGAGGATTTATTCGGCCCAGTGTTTCTCCTTGGGGAGCACTAGTATTGTTCGTAAAAAAGAAGAATGGCACTCTAAGATTGTGTATAGATTATCGTCAGCTCAATAAGGTGACGATCAAGAATCGGTACCTGTTGCCCCGTATCGATGATTTATTTGATCAACTTCAATAAGCTTCGGTGTTTTCAAAAATCGATCTTCGATCTGGATATCATCAGATGAGGATCCGAGATGTAGATATTCCCAAGACTGCATTCCAAACGAGATACGGGCATTATGAGTTTTTAGTGATGCCATTTGGACTTACTAATACGCCTACAATATTCATGGATTTGATGAATATAGTGTTTTAGTCGTATCTAGATAAGTTTGTTGTAGTGTTTATTGATGACATCCTTGTGTATTCGCCTTCTCGGGTCGATCATAAGCAACATCTTTGGTTGGTACTTGAGATTTCGAGGAGAAAGCAACTTTATGCCAAATTCTCTAAATGTGAATTTTAGCTGGATAAAGTGTTATTTCTGGGACACATTATCTCAGGAGAAGGTATCTATATAGATCCACATAAGGTTGAAGCAGTTCTGAGGTGGGAGAGACTGAGAACGGTGACAGATATTCAGAGTTTTCTGGGTCTAGCAGGCTACTACCGTCGGTTTATTCGAGATTTCTCTATTATTGCTGCTCTGATGACTCAGCTGACAAGGAAGAAGGTACCGTTCGTGTGGACTAATGATTGTGAGAAGAGCTTCCAAACTTTGAAGGAGAAGTTAACTACTGCACCAGTACTTACTCTACCATCCGGACTTGATGGATATGTTGTTTATACTGATGCATCACATCAAGGGTTAGGATGTGTACTGATGCAGCATGGGAGAGTGATTGCCTATGCCTCGAGACAGTTGAAGACCCATGAGAATAATTATCCCACCCATGATCTAGAGATGGTAGCGATTGTACATACTCTAAAGATTTGGAGGCATTATTTATATGGTGCCAAATGTGAGATTTATACTGATCATAAGAGTCTGAAATACCTTCATACTAAAAATGAGCTGAATTTGAGACAGAGACGTTGGATGGAGTTCCTTAGTGACTATGATTGTACTATTAATTATCATCCAAAGAAGGCCAATGTTGTTGCTGATGCACTGAGTAGGAAGAATGTGGGTAGATTACAGTTCTTAAGAGCCAGACAGAGGATGTTCGAGGAGTTGGCAGAGTTACGATTGACTTTCGAGATATCCGACAGTGGATGTCTTCTTGCACATATTAAGGTTCGACCTACACTGTTAGATAGACTCAAAACAGCCCAGAGCGAGGATGATCAATGTGGGAAATGGAGAACAGAGATTGCAAATTGGGAGACTATTACTTTCAGATTAAGTTCAGATGAGTGTTACTCTTTGGTGATAGAGTTGTGGTACCACATTCGGGAACGCTTAAGTAGGAGATCTTGGATGAGACCCACGATGCTCCTTATAGTATGCATCCTGGGAGAACCAAAATGTATCAAAATCTCAAGAAAACTTATTGGTGGCCAGAAATGAAGAGAGAGATTTCAGAGTTTGTATCTCGGTGTTTGGTTTGTCAGCAGGTTAAAGCAGAACATCAATATCCAGCCGAATTACTCCAGCTTTTACCTATACCTGAATGGCCATGGGAAAATATTGCGATAGACTTTGTAGTAGGGCTGCCGAAGACACATAAGGGTTATGATGTAATTTGGGTAATAGTGGATCGATTGTCTAAATCTGCTCATTTTCTGCCGATTCGAGTTACATTGGGACCAGAGAGACTAGCTAATTATATGTGGAGCAGATTGTTCGATTAGATGGTGTACTGATGAGTGGTAAATGTATCACTATTTCCCACTCATTTGACCTAATATTTTGTATAATTTCTTGAGTTTTGTGAATATTTTAATGTGTTTTGTGTTATTTTATAGATAAATAAAGTTTCAGGACATTCTGAAGGTGATTTGGAGCCAAAACAGTGAAAAACAGACAAAAAGGCAAAATCTTCATTTGGCGCATCGTGATGCGCAGCCCGCGTCACAACGCCTAACGTGCGCCGCTCCATGCTAACATGCGCCAGGGACACAAGTCAGAATCTGAGAAGTTTGACTTTGCTAACGTGGGCCGGGACACGTGTCAACATCATAACCGATCTGTTAACGTGTGCCGTGCCAAGTGTCATCATCCTATGGTGCCGACAATCGCCATCGCCATGTGTCGCCACATGTCACCCCACGTGTCAGCCATGTCATCGACATGTTAGCAGAAGACCATTGAACTTTGCCACATCACTGCCACGTCATCATCAACCAATCAAAGCGCGCCACATGTCACAATCCTACGGTGCCGACAATCGCTATCGCCATGTGTCACCATGTCATTGCCACATCATCACCACGTCAGCTCAATTATTGAATTAATCATCCAAAATGCCACATCATCGAATAATAATCTCGACGGGACCAATCAGAGCGTGACACGTGTCCGCGTCGCGACGTAAGAACAACTTGCGCATCAAGACGGGGAGACCTTATTGACGCCTATAAATTCAGCTCGGAGTTTCAGTTTCAGATGTACCTTCCTCTCTGTAATTCTCTGAATAAATAAGGAGTTTGTATATATTTTTCTTTTAATTTCAGTTTTGTAATTAATTTTTATTTACTTTATGTAATAGTAACTTACTTTCTTTACTTTTTCAGTTTTTACTATTCAGCTATGATGAGGTAACTTCCCCATTCTAGGGTGAAAGGTAAAATTTTTATTACTGGTATTTATATTTATCTCCCTTAATTATAATATAATCACTATTTAAAATTTGACTTAATGAGGATACCGCTATATTGGCCGGTTGATAATTGATAATAAATTGGCTTTAATTTGACTAAACAAGGATACCGCCTAGTTGGTCGGTTGGTAATTTACCGCCTATTGGCTGGTTTATGGACAAATATTGATACCGCCTTTATGGCAGGTCGGACTTAATTTGACTTAATCAGGTTACCGCCTATATGGCTGGTTGGTAATGTTATCACAAATAGTAGTGGTAAAAGTAGATCTTTTAACCCCTAGCATTTTATTTTATTATAATTTTAATTTTCAGTATTTGCTTTACCGCATTTACTTTTCAACATTTTACTTTATGTCTTTTATTTTTAAGTTTTTACAAACCCTAGTTATGTGTCGTAACTAAGTTAGTTATCTGGGGTTGTGATGAATTTTAATATCACCGGTTTATAAGGGGTTATTTTATAGTTTGGGTAATTTAATGGTTTACTTATTAAGTCTTAAGCTCAATGCTTCTTGTTAACTTGCCACTAATAAGATTGATCTGATAAATCTAAAATAAACTTGACAAATGAATTTTAGGTTTCAGCCTTAGACTTAGTAGCCCACGATCTTCCTTGAGAATAGATAACCCTTTAATAGATTTCCTTACAGGATAGACATATACCTGTCGGGCGGGGGTAACCATAATTGGAACTTAATCTTAATGAATCCATGTAATTTGGTTGACATAGACATATGGTTCAATTAGGTTATACTGGGTATTTGCATCTGACCATCGACAGAAGCTTTTGCATAATTTCGTGTTCCAGGTTAGTAAACAGATATATTACATAAACATGAAATAACCACTTCATCTTTTAAAAGATATTGGAAAGATTCACAACCCTGAATAGTTTCTTAATATTGAATTTTATTTAATTTAATTTTGAGCAATTTTATTTACTTATTTTTAAGTTTAAAATCATCACCGTTTCAAATCAATCAATCAACCTGTTAGATACTAGTAATCATTTGACCTCATAAAATTAATAGATTCGGTATTAAATCCTCTTGGGATCGATAATTTTTATACTACTTGAACGATACGTACGCTTGCGTTATACGCGTGTGATTACGCCGGTCAAGTTTTTGGCGCCGTTGTCGGGGACTTATTTATCTTTCACTATTAGTTTTGAGGTTTGATACCTTTACTTGTATCAAATTTTCTATTTGCTTATTATTTCTGTTTTCTTGTGTTTCAGGTTCTCAGACACTACATGAGACGAACCAGAAGCTTTGAAATCCGACCGCTCGACCCAGAAATTGAAAGAACCATCAGACAGTTGAGAAGGGAAAGGCGTGAATGCCAAGAAGCTTTAGTCAACATGGAACCTGAACCTCTGGAAGTTGCACCACCAATACCCATTCGAGACAGAACCATTCCGGTGGTCAACGGCTTCATTTCTTGTATTGTACTTCCTCATTTACCAGCAAATGCGTGTGACATCAAAATATGCATTCAGATGATTCAGCAGTCATTGCAGTTTGGGGGGAATGCAACTGAAGATCCTAATACCCACATCAGTAACTTCCTGGAAGTTTGCGACACTTTCAATTACAACCGAGGAGCTGAAGAAGCAATGAGACTGCGAGTTTTTCCATATTCCTTGAAAGACAGAGAAAAAGCTTGGCTACACTCATTACCAGAGGTTCCATCACAACTTGGAACAATCTAGCCACCAAATTCCTTGTAAAGTACTTTCACAGCCAGAACAGCAAAACTGAGGAATAACATCACATCTTTTGTACAACTTGATACAGAAACTCTCTATGAAGCTTGGGAAATGTACAAAGATTTGCTTCGGAAATGTCCTCACCATGAAATTCCAAAATGGCTTCAAGTCCAAACTTTCTATAATGGACTTTCTGGACTGATGAGAACCACAATTGATGCTGCTGCTGGAGGAGCTTTGATGGAAAAAGGAGAAGATCAAGCCTGAGACCTAATCGAAGAAATGGCCAACAAAAATTCCTTGTGGCCAACATAAAGGAGCATGATTCAAAGAATTGCATGAATTTATGAAGTTGGAGCCAATACAACAGTTAGTGCCAAGCTGGATCAGATATGCAAATTCATGGAGACTCTCAGCACTCAAAGCAATATTGGAGCCACAAGTTCACCATATAGAGGAGCACCAGAACCAAACCTACTTGAAGAGACGGTGAATTATGTCAACAATTTCACCAAATAGGGGAACAATCCATATTCCAACACCTACAACCCAGGGTGGAGGAATCATCCCAATTTCTCATGGAGCAACAATTCAGGGCAAAAGAACTATCCACCACCTGGATTCCAGCAACAAAACAAAAGTCAAGAGTTTGAAAAAAAACCAGAAATGAAAGAATGGATTGCAGGGATGTTTAAAAAACAACAAGCAACATATGATACTATGTTTCAAAGCCAATATGCTTCTATCAAAGCACTGAAGAATCAAATTGGACAACTGGCCAATGCTTAGAGTTACAGACCGCCAGGGAATCTTCTCAACAATACAGAACCAAATCCAAGGAACTGAGGGAAGGAGCAATGTCAAGCCATTACCTTGAAAAGCGGCATTGAAATCAATAAAGATGTTGGAATCAAGGCAACCAAAGAAGAAGTTCCAAAAGATGCAGTTCCATAAATGGAGGAAAAAAAAGCAAAGGAAAAAAATCAAGAAAAATTCACTCCACCTCCACATGTTCCTCAGCGTCTTCAGAAAAACAAACTGGATAAGCAGTTTGCTCGATTCCTGGAGGTGTTTAAAAAGCTGCACATCAACATCCCATTTGCATAAGCCTTGGAAGAAATGCCCAGCTACGTCAAATTCATGAAAGACATTCTTTCACGAAAACTGAGATTGAGAGATTATGAGACAGTAGCATTGACGGAAGAGTGCAATGCCATTATTCAGAGGAAACTTCCCCGAAGTTCCTGGCAGTTTTACTGTCTTGTGCACCATTGGAGAACACTACATCGGTAAGGCTTTATGTGATTTAGGTGTTAGTGTTAATTTGATGCCTTTTTCTATTTACAGGAAACTGCAAATTGGAGAAGCAATGCCTACCTCAGTCTCTCTGCAACTTGCTGATAGAACACTCGCATTTCCAAGATGTGTTGTTGAAGATGTGCTGGTCAAAGTTGACAAACTCATTCTCCTAGTAGATTTCATTATCCTTGACATGGAAGAAGACAAAGATGTTCCTATCATTCTTGGGAGACCATTCTTGACTACAGGTAGAACTGCGATTGATGTGCAAAAAGAAGAACTAACCATGAAAGTTCAGGAACAAGAAGTTACCTTCAATGTTTTCAAAGCCATGAAATTCCCGAGTGATGAAAATGAGGAAGAATGTTTCAGAATTGATGTTGTTGATAGAACATTCAGGATACTGATACAATTCCCACGGATAAACTTGAAGCTTGCATCACCAACATGACTGATAGCGAGTTAGATGCTGAAATTTTGGAATGTAACAACTATCTTGACAAGCCATTTCCTTTCAAATCAACACTACCAGTTGAAAGTCTGGAACTCCCAAAGAAAGATCGAATCAAGCCTTCGATTGAAGAACCACCACAACTGGAGCTGAAGTTACTTCCGAGCCATCTCAAGTATGCATTTCTTGGAAACTCTTCTAAATTACCTGTAATTATTTCTTCTTCTCTAACATTGGAGCATGAAGAAAAGTTGATGAGAGTGTTACGAGAGCACAAGAAAGCCATTAGCTGGACTATAGCAGACATTCGAGGAATTAGTCCATCATTTTGCATGCACAAGATCCTGATGAACGATGAGTACAAACCCACAGTGGAGCATCAATGGAGACTCAATCCAATCATGAAGGAAGTCGTAAAGAAAGAAATCATCAAATGGTTGGATGCTGATATCATCTACCTCATCTCAGATAGCACTTGGGTGAGTCTTATGCAGTGTGTACCGAAGAAATGAGGAATCAATGTAGTCACAAATGAAAAGAACGAGCTGATTCCTACAAGAACGGTGACTGGATGGAGAGTATGCATGGACTATCGAAAGCTGAACAAAGCCATGAGAAATGACCATTTTCCCTGCCATTCATTGATCATATGCTGGACAGACTGGCATGATATGAGTACTATTACTTTCTGGATGGATATTCAGGATACAATCAGATTGCTATCGCCCCAGAAGATCAGGAGAAAACCACATTTACATGTCCGTGTGGTACTTTTGCTTTCCGCAGGATGCGATGTGGACTATGTAATGCCCCTGCCATATTTCAGCGTTGTATGATGGCCATTTTCTCAGACATGCTGGAGCAGAGTATGAAGGTTTTTATGGATGACTTCTCTGTGTTTAGAGACTCATTTTATCACTGCTTGTAAAATCTTGATCAGGTATTACAAAGGTGCGAAGATACAAACCTGGTACTCAACTGGGAAAAATGCCACTTTATGGTGCATAAAGGCATTGTTCTTGGACACCGGATCTCACAAAAGGGAATCGGGGTAGACAAAGCAAAGATTGAAACAATTGAAAAACTACTTCCACCAACATCTGTCAAAGGGATTCGGAGTTTTCTTGGACATGCTGGTTTTTACAGGAGATTTATCAAAGACTTTTCCAAGATTGCAAAACCTCTTTGCAATCTTCTGGAGAAAGATGTGCCTTTCAACTTCACCAAAGAATGCCAAGAATCTTTTGAGATCTTAAAATAGAAGCTGGTTTCTGCTCCCATCATTGTAGCACCAGACTGGACCCTTCCATTCGAGGTGATGTGCGATGATAGTGATTTTGCTGTAGGTGAAGTTTTGGGACAACGCTAAGCAAAGATTTTCTACACCATTTATTATTCCAGCAGAACTCTGAATGAAGCTCAACTCAACTACACCACCACTGAAAATGAGTTGCTTGTAGTTGTGTTCGCTTTTGACAAATTTCGCTCTTATCTGTTGGGTCCCAAAGTGGTGGTCTACACAGATCATTCAGCAATCAAATATATGATCGCGAAGAAAGATGCCAAGCCCAGATTGATCCGTTGGATACTTCTTCTGCAAGAATTTGACGTGGAGATTCGAGACAGGAAAGAGATAGAAAACCAAGTGGCAGATCATCTATCGAGGCTCGAGAATGGAGAAACAGCTGGCAAAAAACTGTCAATCAAATAAACTTTTCCAGATGAACAACAGTTTTCCATGAAACAGCATGATGTCCCTTGGTATGCTGACTATGCCAACTACATAGTGTCAGGAAAATGGCCGTTGGAATGGACAACTCAGCAACGAAAGAAGTTCTTCAAAGAAGTCAAACATTATGTTTGGGATGAACCATACCTGTTCAAATATTGTATTGATCAACTACTGAGACGGTGTGTTCCACAGGAGGAGGTCAACAATGTTTTGTAACATTGTCATTCATCACCATATGGCGGACACTTCAGCGGGAATAAAACTGCAGCCAAAGTCCTTCAATCAGGTTTGTTCTGGCCCACTCTTTTTAAATATGCTTATCTTTTTGCTCTTCAATGTGACAGGTGCCAGAGAACGGGGAATATTTCCAGGAGAAATGAAGGACATTTGCAAAACATTTTGGAATTGTAGATATTTGATGTGTGTGGTATTGATTTATGGGACCCTTTGTTCCATCATTCAGAAACTTGTACATCCTGGTTGCGGTAGACTACGTCTCCAAATGGATTGAAGCAATTGCATTGCCAGCCAACGATTCAAAAGTGGAGATCAAGTTCCTTAAAAAGAATATTTTCACTCGGTTTGGAACACCTCGTGCAATTATCAGTGATGATGACACATATTTCTGCAACAAATACTTTGATGTACTCCTATCCAAATACGTAGTTACTCATAAAGTTGCCACTGCTTACCATCCACAATCAAATGGACATGTTGAAGTTTCAAATAGGGAGATCAAAAGAATCTTGAAGAGAACCGTGGGATCAAAAAGGATGGACTGGTGTACAAAACTGGATGACGCATTATAGGCCTACCGGACAGCTTACAAGACACCTATTGGTATGTCCCCATATTGATTGGTGTTTGGGAAAGCATGCCATCTGCCAGTTGAGCTTGAACACAAGGCATATTGGGCACTGAAAAAGTTGAATCTTGATCCACAAGCTGCATGAGAGAAAAGACTTTGCCAACTCAATGAATTGGAGGAATTTCGCCTACAGGCTTATGAGAATGCCAGATTATACAAAGAAAAGACCAAGAAATGGCATGACCGAAAAATAGTGCACAGTCAGTTGGAACTAAGGCAGCAGGTGTTGTTGTACAACTCGAGGTTGAAACTTTTCCCTGGAAAGTTAAAATCAAGGTGGTCAGGTCCATTTGTGATCACTCAGGTTTTATCATATGGAGCTGTTGAGTTACTGGATCTTAACACCAACAACACATTCAAGGTTAACAGTCAGCGTGTCAAGCACTACTAGGGAGAATCATTTGAGCGACAAAAAGAAAGTGTCACATTTTCAGATCTAGCATAACGTTCGGGCAGTCATGTCTAGCTAACGACGTTAAACTTAGCGCTAGTTGGGAGGCAACCCATGCAATTTTTGTATATATTGTGATTTGGTGTGATTTTATTTTTTTGTGTTTAATATTTGCAGGTAAAGTCATTTCACGATGGAAGAAGCTCTCGCAAATCTTCACAAGCAATTTCCTTCTCTCCCTAAAAAATCTCTGATGAAAGTTTACAAAGCTCGCTTGGAACGGATGAGACTAATGATGATCAAAGGTATTCCTACTGACATTCGTTGGATTATTGAAGCACGGGTCCGATTGGCAGATGAGTTTTCTGACTCATTTATTTCACATATGTCTGGTTTAGGAAGAAGCACCTATGCTAAAAAGAGAAGAGCCAAAAGAATGTGTGTTTGTTATAAATGTGCTCGTATGTTTTGTGATACTCGTTGTCGTTATTTAGGAATGGTATCTGATAACCGCGAAGATAAGATTAATTTCATTAGGGATGGCTTGAGTAAGGAGTTTTTGGATGACATATCTAAAACTCTTGAGACGCATCCCAGTGGATATGTGTATCACGAAATTCGTGTGTTATATGCACAATTCCAAAAGGAAAGACAACAGTTAAGTCTCGTGAATCTGACTCAAAAAGACCTTGTTTGCCAATTTATAAGAAAATTGGATGGGAAGCTTATCCCTGACGCATAGACGTCAATCAAGCCGCTACGTTTCTTGTACATATTATATCTCTTTGTCTTTTCCAAATAATTGTGATTTGTTTTGTTGTTTTCTTTTATTTTCTCCGACAGGATCCAGACCTTTTTGACCTTTCCCGATTTATATTACTGTTAACTAATAATTTTCATTTGGCAGGTACTAGTGCTATTATTTTACTCACCCTTTTCAGGTGTTATAAATTCAACTGATCATTGCACTTTTGAAGACATCCAGGGTAAAACAAGGAAGCCACTTCAAGAAGATGAGTTGAAAACATCTGTGTGTTTTGCAGTACTAGTGTTGGTGTTAAACCTGAATACGTAGCGGTAGCACAAGAATTAGGTCGAGTCTTAGCTGTAAGGAATATGCACTTAGTATATGGCGGTGGCAATCTTGGACTAATGTGGATCGTTTCAAAAGCTATATATGAAGGAGGCAGTCAAGTCTTGGGAATCATCCCAAAACCCTTGGCGGAGGCGAATCTGATTGGACCATTAAACGGAGAAGAACTAATCGTTCCAGGTATGTCTAAACAACTGATAGAAATGGTTAACCGTGCTGATGCTTTTATTGCTTTGCCAGGTGGTTTGGGCACGTTCGAGGAATTTTTACAGTATTATCTTGGGCGAACTTGAACATACACCAGAAACCAATTGGATTGTTCAACGTAGATGGATTTTATGATTTTCTTTGTGTGTTTCTTGAGGATGCCCGAAGAAATGGGTTCGTGAAAAAACCTCTGAAAGAGCTCCTATTCACTGCCAGAACTGCCCAGGATTTAATTGACCAAATCTTAGCTTTTGAACCACAAATTGATCCTATCATTTCTAAGATAAAATGGTCTGAGGATGATCGTGGTAAGAGGCGTCAGATTAATCTGGATCTTAACCTTTAATTTTCCTGTAGAATTTTAGCTAACCAGGTACTATATTCTAAACTATTCTTCTACTGTTTAAGATATTGGGGACAATGTCTCATTTAGGTTTGGGGGAGGGGATTAGTTGACTAGTATTTTTCTTTGTTATTTTATTTTGTTTGATGTTTTTATTTTTAGTCCAAATTTTTTCGAAAAGATACAAAAATAAATGAAAAATTTTACAATATATATATATATATTATGTTTTTTTGTTTTTAATTTGATTAATCGGGTGAAATTGGTAAGAGATAGTTGTGTAAGGAGTTCTCACTCCTCATACGTATTTCAACCCATTTTCGAAACAAGTTAATTTTTGTTTATTTCCTTTTGAATTATTTAATTTGTAAATTCTCCATAAAATTGACTAAAATGGATCTTCATATGCTCAGTTGGCAGATATTATCAACATGCATGGTAACATACAGACATAAGCTATAATTGAAAAGTTTGTAATATTCAGTGCTCTAGTTTAATTGGAGGAAGCATATATGAGAAGTAATGGAGTAAAAAAAAATGTCTGAGATCCGAGTTATTAAGTCTGTAAGGGTGTCTTAACACCTAGTGCCTAAAGCCAACTGGTTTGGGAGACATTGGCCCAAAGCTCACTACATGGATCAAGGATGTTGCAAAAAATATATATATCTGAAGTCTGAGTAATTAAGTCCGTAGGGGTGTCTTAACACCTGGTGCCCTAAAGCCAATTGGTTTGGGAGCTACCGACCCAACACTCGCTACATAGATGGAAGATATTGTATATAAAAAAAAAAATCAAAAATCAAAGAAAAAAATCAGAAAAATCAGAAAAATTATTCCATTACTACAAAAGGTGTAAATTCTGATAAAACTTTAGGACAAAAATATTACTCTCTTATCAACTACACTTGTGACTGTTATGGGCAAAAATGAGTTGATTAATATTTTGTTGGCTATGTATATGGAGATTGGTAAATATAATCGGAGAATTCACTTATTCGGTAATTTAGAAAGAAAGAAAACAACTAGTAACTTGGAGTAGAAGTTTCATCTGATTAGTCACTAACTTTTTTATTCTCTTTTCTCTTGTCTTTTTGCTTTTGTGTGCATTAGTTTTACTATCTTCTTACTTTTGTAAAATGTTTGTGGGTATCATTGTTGTAAACCCTCACGAGACTATAACTCGTCCACTAGGGACACCTAGGGTTTTAAAGGCTTGTTGCATACGTTAAATGCAACCGTGATCCCTACGAAAGTGACTTAGCTTAATTTTATTTTTATGATTTTATGTTTTGCTCGAGGACTAGGTAATTGTTAGGTTTGGGGGTGTGATGAGTGGTAAATGTATCACTATTTCCCACTCATATGACCTAATATTTTGTATAGTTTCTTAAGTTTTGTGAATATGTTAATGTATTTTGTGTTATTTTGTAGATAAATAAAGTTTCAGGACATTCCGGAGGTGATTTGGAGCCAAAACAATGAAAAACGGACAAAAAGGCAAAATCGTCATTTGGCGAGTCGCGACGCCTAACGTGCGCCAAGACACATGTCAACATCACAACTAATCTGCTAACGTGCGCCGTGCCACGTGTCATCATCCTATGGTGCCGACAATCGCCATTGCCACGTGTCACCCACATCATCGACATGTCAGCAGAAGACCAGTCAACTTTGCCACGTCACCACCACGTCATCATCAACCAATCAAAGAGCCATGTGTCACAATCCTACGGTGCCGACAATCGCTATCGCCATATGTCACCACGTCATTGCCACATCATCACCGCGTCACTGCCACGTCAGCTCAATGATTGAATTAATCATCCAAAATGCGACGTCATCGGATAAGAATCTCGGCGGGACCAATCAGAGCGTGACATGTGTCCGCGTCGCGACGCAAGAACAACTTGCACGTCACGACGCGGAGACCTTATTGACGCCTATAAATTCAGCTCGAAATTTCAGTTTCAGATGTACCTTCCTCTCTGTAATTCTCTGAATAAATAAGGAGTTTGTATATATTTTTCTTTTAATTTCAGTTTTGTAATTAATTTTTATTTACTTTATGTAATAGTAATTTACTTTCTTTACTTTTTCAGTTTTTACTATTCAGTTATGAGGAGGTAACTTCCCCCTGCTAGGGTGAAAGGTAAAACTTTTATTACTGCTATTTAGATTTATCTCCCTTAATTATAATATATTCACTATTTAAAATTTGACTTAATGAGGATACCGCTATATTGGCCGGTTGGTAATTGTTATTAAATTTGTTTTAATTTGACTAAAAAATGATACCGTCTGGTTGGTCGGTTGGTAATTTACCGCCTATATGGCTGGTTTATGGACAAATATTGATACCGCCTTTATGGCAGGTCGGACTTAATTTGACTTAATCAGGTTACCGCCTATATGGCTGGTTGGTAATGTTGTCACAAGTTAATATATTATATTAAGGGAGATTTCTAAAATAGTAGTGGTAAAAGTAGATCCTTTAACCCTAGCATTTTATTTTATTGTAATTTTACTTTTCAGTATTTATTTTACCGCATTTACTTTTCAGCATTTTACTTTATGTCTTTTATTTTTAAGTTTTTACTAGCCCTAGTTATGTGTCGTAACTAAGTTAGTTATCTGGGGTTGTGATGAATTTTAATATCACCGGTTTATAAGGGGTTATTTTATAGTTTGAGTAATTTAAAGGTTTACTTATTAAGTCTTAAGCTTAATGCGTCTTGTTAACTGGCCACTAATAAGATTGATCTGGTAAATCTAAAATAAACTTGACAAAAGAATTTTAGATTTCAGCCTTAGACTTAGTAGCCCACGATCTTCCTTGAGGATAGATAACCCTTTAATAGATTTCCTTACAGGATAGACATATGCCTGTCGGGCGGGGGTAACCATAATTGGAACTTAATCTTAATGAATCCATGTAATATGGTTGACATAGACATATGATTCAATTAGGTTATACTGGGTATTTACATCTGACCATTGACAAAGGCTTTTGCATAATTTCGTGTTCCAGGTTAGTAAACCGATATATTACACAAACATGAAATAATCACTTCACCTTTTAAAAGATATTGGAAAGATTCACAACCATGGATAGTTTCTTAATATTGAATTTAATTTAATTTAATTTTGAGCAATTTTATTTACTTATTTTTAAGTTTAAAATCATCACCATTTCAAATCAATCAATCAACCTGTTAGATACTAGTAATCATTTGACCTCATAAAAGTAATATATTAGGTATTAAGTCATCGTGGGATCGATACTTTTTATACTACTTGAACGATACGTGCGCTTGCGTTATACGCGTGTGATTACGCCGGTCATGTACCCTTATCGATTGTATCAGATAGAGATGTCAGATTTACTTCTCATTTTTTGCAGAGTTTCCAAAAGTCTATGGGATCAAAGATTTCTATGAGTACTGCATTCCACCCTCAGACTGACTGCCAGTCAGAACGGACTATTCAGACATTAGAAGATTTGATGAGATCGTGTGTTTTGACATTTACTGGGAGTTGGGATGAGCATTTGCATTTGATCGAGTTTGCCTACAACAATAGCTTTCAGGATAGTATCGACATGGCTCCATTTGAGGCCTTGTATAAGAGGAGATGTATGACCCCTGTTTATTGGGGGGAGGTTGGAGATAGACAGATTCATAACTCAGACTTGATAGATATGACGTCAGAGAAAATCAGGCTGATCCGAGCTAGACTGTTAGAGATGCAGAGTCGACAGAAGAGTTATGCCGACAGAAGGAGGAAAGACCTTGAGTTCCAAGTGAGGGATAAAGTCTTTTTGAAATTCTTTCATTGGAAATGGGTTTTGAGATTTGGATGGAAGGGAAATTTGTCACCACGCTATATCGGTCCTTATGAGATTTTGGAGAGAGTGGGCAAAATGGCATACCGTCTGGCATTATCACCGGAATTAGAAAGGATTCATAAAGTGTTTCATATATCCGTGTTGAAGAAGTATGTGCCTGACCCTTCTCATAATTTGGAGAGTCAACGGTGGAATTGAGCGAGAACATAACTTATGAAGAAAAACCCATGAAGATCGTAGATCGAAAGGTTCAAGAGTTGAGATCTAGACGTATTCCTCTTGTGAAGGTCATGTGGTCAAATCATCACATTCAAGAGGCGACTTGGGAATTGGAACAAGATATGAGGGAGAAATACCCATAGCTGTTTGAGGATTGAGAAATTTCGAGGACGAAATTTTTGTAAAGAGGGTAGATTGTAATATTTCGTTCTTCTTTAAATCAAATCATTATTGCATTATTTAAAACAAAACATATCATACACCCAACTTTTTCATGTCTCTATTTTCTTTCACAAAAACAACAATTATTACCAACTACTCCTAATCACCGTCCCACTTATTTTAATAAAAAATTATTATATTTGCAATCTTTCTTTGGCAACAACAACTGCTTCTTTTGTTGAAATGATATAAGTCTAGGAGATGGCAGTACCTCATCGGCTCTCATTCATTTCTTTTGCATATATTTTCACTCAAAAAAATAATAAATCTCATTAGCTTGCTCAGTGAAAACCAAACACTAAACCAACCTCAATACCTATTGTTAGAGAATGGGAAAGTAAGGGATGGAGATGTGTGCTGCCGCAATTTAGTGCTTCAAGTTGATTGAAAAATAATTCTGGTAGGTCTCTACTTCTTATAGCAGTAGAGAGAGAGACAAAGCTTTGTGTATTTGGCTATAGGTACAATATATTTTATATTTTGAAAATTTTGATTTTTATTCTATAACATGTGTTGATATTGGTTTTGATATTAAAAATTAATTTTGGGTGTTTTTGAAGTGTTTAGGGAAGACCGAAAGAAATTAGGGTAATAGAGCTATGTACTAGACCTGACATCAGTTTCGACGTCAGTGTGACCAGCCAATATTAATCTGATCTAGGTAATGATTATTGGACATCCGTGAAACATATCCTGAAATATCTTAAAGGTACTAGGGATAAGTTTGTGATATATGGAGAAGATGAGCTACAAGTTAAGAGTTATACAGACTCTGACTTCCAGGGAGATCCATATGATAGAAAATCTACATCAGGATACATATTTACCCTTAACGGTGGTGCAGTTAGTTGGCGATGTTCAAAGCAAGGCTCAACAGCTGATTCCACCACTGAGGCGGAATTTATAGCGGCTTCAGAAGCTGCTAAAAAAGCTGTTTGGATTAGAAATTTTATCACAGAACTTGGGGTTGTGCCTAGTATTGCAGATTCGATCCCAATGTACTGTGATAATAACGAAGCCATTGCGCAGGCTAAGAAGTCGAGAGCGCATTCCAAGTCTAAACACGTGGAAAGGAAATACTACGTAATTAGAGAGATAATTGAATGAAAAGACATAGTGGTCTTGAAGGTTCAAGGACTAGACAACATAGCAGGCTTGCTTACAAAGGCCTTACCTCTTATGCTATTCGATAAACATGTGGAGGAGATGAGACTACGGAACCATCCATATTGGCACGAAGCAAGTGAGAGTTTATTGGAGTTGGTGCTTAGAGTGCCAATCTGAATTGTACATTTTATTATTTATTAATAAAATTTTCATTTCATACCTTATTAATGGTATTGTCATTATGTGAATTAGATTGATGTATAGATATACTAAGAATGACATCGACCTTAGAATAGTCTTGTAGTAATACTGGACACTAGGTGGTCCGATATTGTGATAAGTATTACTATTGTAAACTATTCTTAAAGTAACTATTTCTAGTCGTTGGTTTTGGAATACGGTCGAATTCCTCTAATCTAGAAGACTATCACATGTCGTATATTAGAATTGGAGTTCTAATGGTTTAAACCGATGTACCATGAGTTTTGAAAACTCGTATAGACGTGTGGGTATTGGTTGGACCGAATACTGAATGACTCACATGTGATTCCTAATAGTTGGAAGTATACACCACCGTCAATAGGAATCTCCTCGAGTCGAGTAGCATATGTAATCTTTTGACTATAAGATAACATTGATTTTGTGTGAGATCCTCCACACTTTGCTACCATGTATGTCAGAAACCTTTCATGGTCTGGCCTCTAGATGTTCGTTGGGTGTGGAACGATGCATTCGTTAATCAAGTGCATATCAATATAGAATCCATCTGCCCGTATGTGTACCATAAAGAGGTTTAGATATTCATGTAAGTAAATCATGATTCTTAAAACTTTGGCCAAAGTTGATCACCTATGGTGGATCGCATCAGTTGTAAAGAATCGTGGACATGTCGACATGAGATGTGCGCCTCGGAACCTTGACGGTGTATTCTATGTTTCCTAAGCACAACTCAAATAGCCTACGATGGAGGGATTGTTAAACATATGTGATGATCTCGACTTGTATAGTTCAGATAGGTCGCTTGTGTTCTTCGTGAATTCGGAGGTGGCCGAATTGCGTACATATTAGCTAGGCTTATATGACGAACGTGTCTGAACTTAAAGAGTCCCAATATGAAATGTACTCGTTGAGCACTTGGGTAGCCGATTAATTTTGATAAAAGATAATATTCGATATTATAATTATCAACTAAGATAATCAAGTGTTATTGGATAACATTGATTATTTATTTTGACCTAATTGGATTAATTAGATTAATTCAATAATTACACAAGGGCTTAATTGTAAAATCATAATTATCTCTACCATTTGAGGATATTATGGTAATTGTAAGTATGTAATAATAGGTGGTTTTGGCTTGATTTAATTAGATTAAATCAAAGTGGCAAACATTTAACTAATCTATTTCCTAATCCTTTGCTTGATTTAATTGGATTAAATCAAAGTGGGAGACAGTGAAGATTAATCACACCTAATTATACATATTTAGATAAATTAGATTAAGCCACCTGAAATTTGATTACAACTTTTAATAATTAAAAATTACCTAAGTTTTACTATAAATAGCAAGCTATAAGAAAGTTTTAATTAAGAAAAGCAAAAGCTTGAGAAAGCTAAGTACAAGCAAAATCTTAGAGAAATTAGCCTAAGTTAGAGAAGTGTTTAGAGAAGCCTGTGAGGTCTCTGCAATATTTCATCTAGGAGAAATCAAGATTGGATCTTGGGGTGAAGCTTGCTAGCATTGGAATCAAGATTGGATCTTGAAGTCAAGCTTGCTAATCCGTGGAAGTTCTCCAAATATTTCAACAAAGAGAAATAGATTGGATCTTTGAATCAACCTTACTAGGTAAGTTTGATCTTCTCTAAAAGCTATATTTTTCATTAGTGAGACATATAGTGTTGAATTATGTATTAGATACATAATGTTGAAATTAGGCTAATTAATTGTGTTATGATGCTTTGTAAGTATAAACACAATATGCTTGTAATAGGTCAAAATATTTATGTTAGACATAAACATAAAATTAGAGTTTGGAACTCTAAATTAAAGCTTAGAGCTTTGACTACCATTCTAGAATCACTTGACCACCTTTGGGTGACATAGAATTATTCACGAGACATTTCTTATTGGGATTCTAATTTTGTTTGTGTATTGGATTCAAAATTTACGCAAGTACGTATTTAGAATAAATTTATGTTTTTGTAAAAATACTTTATATTTTGAAAAACTTGATTTTTATTCTATAATATGTGTTGATATTGGTTTCGATATTAAAAATTAATTTTTGTTGTTTTTGAAGTGTTTAGGGAAGACCGGAAGAAATTAGGGTAGTAGACCCTAATTCCTTCAACTCACTGAAAAGTGAGCTGAAGGAAATTAAATTTGAAAAAAAAATACTTTCTACCAGTTCGCGCACATAATTTATTTTGCTACGTTCTGGAGTTTCTAGACTCCGATTCAGCCCTAGTTTTTTCATATACACTCGTAATGGAATATAATATTTTATTAAATTATTTAAAATTACACTCATACTTGATATCCGTGGGTTAGACCCATTTTTCATGCGCTGGGCACCGATCTAACCCTAGGGATTCCACAACTGCCCCAACAGTTTTTTTAGTAGGCCTCTCTTTGTTTAAGGGCTTGAGAAAGTAATTTGGTCATTGGCCCAAGTCTGTCCTAGGTACTATTTGGAGGGATTGGGCTAGATCTGATATAGGGCCTGAAATGAAAAGTCAAAAATGCCCATGGCCTAAATTTGGCCCATACAGTTTGTCTCATACTCTCTAAGTCAATGAGTCATTGGCTTGGAAAGTATTCGACGAGTATTTCATCTGGGGTAAAACACGTAAAAGTACCTGGATGTTACTGTCGTTTGCATCAGTCAAAGGTCATACAATGTTTTTCGGAGCTAAGTATATCTGAGATGATGTTCAGTCGACCAGTTCTAGTCGTTGATGTTGTTTGGACCTAAACAATGTCACATTTAAAGAAAATAAATAAATATTGGGGATGATCCTCGGTCGATCCGACCTGAGTGTTGATGTAGCTTGGACCTGGGTGATCCTCGATCGGCCCTGACCTGGGTGTTGATTTTACTCGGACCTAGAATGATCCTGGGTGTTGATGTAGCTTGGACTTGGGTTATCCTCGGTCGACCTGACCTGGGTATTGATTGTAACATCTCGCCTTAACAAAGATGTTACCGGCAAGAGACAGACTAAACCCATCTCCATAAGCCTCTGATTCTAAAAAAAATTCGGCATGATATATTCGTAACATCATGCAACCAGGCCTATAGCCAGCATCCATTTACAACCTGAAAATAAAATCTCGGCCTCAGGCCGGTATCTCAACATTAATGCAATCTATGGGCCCAACTAAAATACGATGCAGACATAATACAACATGGGCTCCGTGCCCGAAAATACGTATATACAAAAACTTTTCTAAAATAAACTCAAACTCAGCACGTTACAACTTATACAAACTAAAACATAAATTACTAGACTCTTTATTTCCCCCCAGACCTGGTGACTGACTGACTGCAACGCTGCTATCCGACTCCTTCAGCTTTGGTGTCTGTGGTTGACCGATCAGGTCACCAACCTGCAAAACTAACAAACTGTTGTGGTGTGAGTCATAATGACTCAGTAAGTAACTATGATCATTCCTTGCGCGTCAGACACATGCAAAGTCTGAATCCTGTTTCTTTATTAACCTGGCTGTCTATGTGACCAAGCAAACCTTTATTGGGTTGAACTAATTGTCTATTTCTTAATCATTTCGCAAACATGTTACTTCGTTACCAGTATCCTTAATTGATCATACACAAACTTTAAATCTTGTTTACTATTTATATTTTCATGCATTTAAAATATACTCAAGTTATTACATCCTCATTTGTTAAGTCAGTCTCCATCACGTTTCTGCTGCACTACTCCGATATCTCAATACTTAACTACTTATTCTTTGCTAATCTAGTTTGGTTATTTATCATACTTACCTTTCTTGTATTTCATTGAAATATCATCAAATCGGATTTATATAATATTCTTTCTATTAAACATTCATTTTTAATTATCTATATTCTATATATTAATTCTGTCATTAATATATTTCACACGCAGGTAAATAAATTCACTTACATAACAAATTATCACAATATCATAAACATATGCAAACTAATGTACCTTACATCTGTAATTTCATATATTCATATTCG
Source organism: Zanthoxylum bungeanum (assembly GCA_019454045.1). Lineage (NCBI taxonomy): Eukaryota > Viridiplantae > Streptophyta > Magnoliopsida > Sapindales > Rutaceae > Zanthoxylum > Zanthoxylum bungeanum. The sequence continues at coordinate 201,849 of SKCR01009108.1, forward strand.
AACTTATTAAGCTTAAATGCTATAAATACATGCCTTTGCAAATTTTTTATTTTCAACTCAATAACACCATACATGTATATGTAATCATGTTGTCATACGCTAGTATCTTACAAATTATTTCTTCTATGTAACCATATAATACACACAAGCATCAATCATAATCACATAGATGTAATCATGATACAAAATACCATACATACAACATCAATCATGCATCCATATAGATGTAATCATGCTATCATGCTTCAATGTTAACTATATGCATCTCATATATTAACCAAAATGTATGACTTATATGCTTAACCTATAAGCTATACTTATCTTTAATTATGCCATATCTTTGGAAAATACTTTTTGAAAAACCTTTTCCGAAAAACTACATTCTGAAAACTCTTTCTGAAACTCTGTTTGAAAATCTCTTAAATAAACTAATCTTTCTAAAATCATGCTTTGAATCTCTGGTTTCCGGAAACTATTTCTAAAATCTTGTTTCTGAAAACTGTTTACTGAGAATCTGAAAACTCTTTCTTGTACTTCTCTCTAAAATCGCTTTCTAAACTATTTTTCTGAAAACTGAAATCTGAAATCCTTTTTCTGAAAACCGAAATCTGAATCGCGCATCTCCGCCCATAGGCGCATCTCCGCCCGTAGGTGCATCTCCGTCCGTAGGCGCATCTCCGCCCAGGAATGTACCATCTGAGCGCTGAGGATCTAGGAGCGTCCCCCCAGTCCTCCACATGTGCACGTGTATATAAATCCGTCAATTCCAACAATGTACAACTGGGATGGGTCAAATCCCAAATCCCGAATCCATATGATATCCGTCAATTCCAACTGAATCTCAAGTTACATACTGGGGTGAGTTTTTCCCTCATGCCCCAAAAAAATCATAAACTCATGGTTAAATCTCAAATCTGTAAGAAAATATTTTCTGAAATACTTTTCTTTCAAAACGTTTGAAGCTTTTCTTTAAAACCTTTTTGAGTTTCAAAAACATTCTTAGCTTTAACTCGACTTCTGAAAATCATAACATATAAATATGCATATGCATCTCTTATACTATCAAACATGTACATGCATTAATTCATGTATATCAATAGTACACTGAAATTATTCATATACATGCACTCCTCTAAGCATACACAAAATTTATCTTTATATTCTATATACTTATTTATCATGCTTAAACTCATTACATACATGCTACCAAAATCACATCAATCCACATTGGCATACTGAATGCATTCTCAAAATCAATCCTCACACACATATAAATAAATATATTTATTCTAATGATAGTATGCATTGACACTTCTAAAGCTTACACCTATAAACATTAATCACTGATTTCATGTTTATTTATATTATAATTTGTCTCAACTTTATAAATACATAAAAGCTAATTATGTATTACACACATAGTACTATTTATTCATACATCATTTTTCCAATCTTCAATATATACTCAATTTCATGCATATATATACTAATTTATTATCAATAAACTACACAAGGTTCAAGGTCAAGCCAAATTATTTTCATAGCACTACTTCTAATATAGACTATTACACAGCATCAACAAGAACCAACAACCAAACTTTTTCCCTTACCAAAGTATGTTCGACTTAGGTACTAGATTACTCATTATCCAACTGCCATTACATACAACTCAACTATACTACAGTTCTAAATATAGACCAACACTCACCAAGAAACTCCCTTCTCTCTTGCAGTTTCCACATTCGGCCATGACCTTTATTGCTCCCTAAAAATATTCTCAGTTATCATGTTTATCATACTCAAAACTTGTTCACTCAAGAACTAACCAGGTAGAATTCATTTAACAGTTTTATCATATTTATCTAAGTTAACAACTCAAATAAAGCAAAGATCTAATTACTTCTTTGTAAAACCAATAAACTCAACAATTACTTTAAAGTGGAAGCAATCTACTATGAAAGTCGACATAACAAAATTCTATTATTACTTTACCATTTATTCGGCTTTAATAATAATTCATTAAGCTTTTGAACAACCATCTAATTAATTCACTCGTCATTTGCTCTGAAATGTGAAACCTATGGCCTAAGTTACCGAATTATAAAATAATTGCAAATGAGTTGAATTCTCCAGGTTCATTATTATGATTACAACATATAATCGAGCTACTTTATCAATCGTGAACAGAGTACTTCCCTTAGTCAAATTTTCCCCTTGGCCGAGACCAAGAACCCTTATCCTATCCATCATTAATACCATATTTTTCTTTTTCTGCAGTGTTAAGCAAATAAACCCAAATTCACCATTAAACTATTAAATCACACGAATTAAATTCAATCATCCATTAAAATCAGTAAACCCTTTAAACAAACATAACCCATTCACCATAATGTTATCCTCCCCCAAACGCTACTGCCACCATACTCTTGTCACTGTCGCAGTTTTAGTTTCGAATTTTATTTACACAAAACACACATATTATTCATTACTTACTTATTAATATTTCAAGTTAACTACTCTTTAGATTCATACCTTAGTATCAACAGAAATCCCCAAATTCTAGGGTTCACAGCCTAATCTTTCCTAACCCTTTCCAATTCCTAACACAATTAATTTCTTACAATTTCAAGGTTGAAAATCAATTTTGATTTACAATACATACTTCTTCTTCATCATTATTAGTCAAAAATGAATTTGTTTATTCAAATCAAAGCAAATCCATAATCACCTAATTCAAGGAAATTACGCATAGAGTACTTACGAGTTGCTTCTTCCTCTCTCGGCCTTCTCTATTCTTCTCGGCCTGCTCACTTCTTGCTCCCTCACTCTCTCGGCCTGGCTCGTTTTTCTTCATCTTTCGATTTCTGTTTCTATTTCTCTTCTTCTTCGTTTTCTGCTGTGTTTTTATAATTTGTTAAGTGTGTGCTAACTGTGTGCGTGTGTGTTTCTAGAATCATGTCTCTAGAACATGTATTTAATTTATAAAAATATCTAGGTTCATTCATTTTTTATCAGTGTAATAATTTCCAATTTCACCCCCAAATTTAATCCAATAAAAAAATCATATTTTACTTGAAATATAAACCTCGCATTCGGATGCGATCCCATACGTGAAAATAAAATCCACACAAAAATGTTAAAATAACCCGGGATGTTACATTGATGTATCTTGGACCTGGGTGATCCTCGGTCGACCCCACCTAGGCTAGGATAATTTTTCATTAACCAAACTAGCCAAGGGTCGGGGGAGTCTCCAATTTCCTCCGGACCAGATGAAGTTCCGGGTTGAACTCGAATCGAGATGAGTCATGAGAAATGTTCAGGATAATCTCCATTCGACTGAGATGTCTTCAATGTCATCTGGACCAGATGAAGGTCTAGGTCTTGATCTTGACTCGACATGAGCATGAGGAATGTTCCCAGTCGAATGAACCAGATGAAGGTTCAGGATAATCTCCATTCGACTGGTCAGAGGACCAGGGGAGTCTTCCATGTCATCAAGACCAGATGAAGGTCAAGGTCTTGACCTTGACTCGACATGAACCATAGGGAATGTTCCCATCGATTAAACTAGATAAAGGTTCAGGATAATATCCAGTCGACCAAACTAGCTAAGGGTCGGGGGAGTCTTTAATTTTATCTGGACCAAATGAAGTTTCAAATCTTGACTCAACTCGACAGTCGACTTAACCAGATTAAGGTTCAGAATAATCTCCATTCGACTGGTCAGAGGACCAGAGGAGTCTTCCATGTCATCTAGTCCAGATGAAGGTCCAGGTTTTGACCTTGACTTGACATGAGCCATGTGGAATGTTCCCATCCATTGAACCAGATGAAGTTTCAGGATAATCTCCAGTCAACCAAACCAGCTAATGGTAAGGGGAGTCTTTAATTTTATCCGGACCAGATAAAGTTTCAAGTCTTGACTCGACTCGACAGGAGTCATGAGGAGTGTTTCTAGTCGACTGAACCAGATTAAGGTTCAGAATAATCTCCATTCGACTAGTCAGAGGACCAGGGGAGTATTCCATGTCATCTGGACTAGATGAAGGTCCGGGTCTTAACCTTGACTCGACATGTACCATAGGGAATGTTCTCGTTGAGTGAACCATATGAAGGTTCAGGATAATCTCCAGTTGACCAAACCAACTAAGGGTCGGGCGAGTCTTCAATTTTATCTGGACCAGATGAAGTTCTAGGTTTTGACTCGACTCGACAAGAGTCGTGGGGAGTGTATCAATCGACTGAACTAGATGAAGGTTCAGAATAATCTCCATTCGATTTGTCACAGGACCAGAGGAGTCTTCGATGTCTTCTGGACATAAGATGGTCCAGGTCTTGATCTTTGTCGTATGACATTGCCTGCAAGCTTGAAACCACGAATCATAGTTAACAATAAGGAGAAAACACTTTTACCTGTAGTTTGGACAAATGATGACGTTGCGGTGCAATTATGTTATGTCGTTGGGCTAAGAGGAGACCCCCGAAAATACACTCCACATGTCAACTGAGGGATACGAATGACTTAACCTTCGAAAATGAATTATGCACCATATATCCCACCACCTAGGAAAACCCTTGAGGATGCATTGCTTGCATTCATTGAGAAACAATAAGCCATCAATAACCAAAATGTGCAAACATTGAATGATCTAAAAGATACTTTTCCAAAATCACATCTGCATTGACCATTAATGAGAAATGAAAGTTTCCTGCACAACCACAGCCAAATCCCAAGAGTCACCAAGGTAGTTCTTGTAGTCAACACATAGACCAAGTCCAATCTGTTATTACTCTTCGCAGTGGTAAAGTCATCCACATACCTATTCTTGAACCTCGCGAAGATGGAAATAAATCAGACTTAGAGGGTAAGGAAAGGGTTGATGAACCATTACCCATCGTTGATGATAACAATTTTTCTTATGCACCTTCATTTCCTCAGGAATTAAAAACAAAGAAATTGAACCATTTTCCAGATATATATGAAATATTCAAACAGGTAAAGGTCAATATTCCTTTGTTAGATGTCATCCAACAGATACCATCTTATGCCAAATTTTTGAAATACTTATGCACCGTTAAAAGGAAACATCAGGTAAGAAAGAAAACTTTTCTAGCTGAACAAGTAAGTTTCATTCTCTCAACCAATAATGCATTAAAATACAAGGACTCTAGTTGTCCAACTATTTAATGTATTATTGGAAATCAAAAAATTGAACATGTTTTTCTTGATCTTGGAGCCAGTGTCAATTTGCTTCCATTTTCGGTTTACTAACAACTTAATATCGGCGAGTTAAAACCAACATCAAATACTATTTTACTTTCCGATAGATCATTCAATGTACCCGAAAGGAATTGTGGAAGACGTGTTAATATAAGTCAATAAATTCATATAACATGTGGATTTTATTGTCTTGGAAACACAACCAGTAGCTGACAGTTATAAGCCAATTTTTGTAATACTTGGTCTTCCATTTTTAGCAACAGCCAATGCTTTAATTAATTGTAGGAATGGAATCATGAATTTGTCATTTGGCAATATGACATTGAAGTTTAATGTTTTTAACATGTGCAAACAACCATACGATGAGGACTGTGAATACGAGAGAATAAAACTAATTGAACCAATTGTGGATGAATATATTCAGGGAGTTTATCTGATCTCATGGAAATTTGTACTGCTAATTTTGTTGAATCAAGTACTCAATTAGATTCGGATACTCCTAATTATTTTTTACTTCATTCTTCACAGGTACTGGAAGATGATGGAGAGAAGCAAAATCTTGAAGAGCTAGGAACACTGGAAGAAGAAAAACATGCGGAAACACCCAATTTGGAATTGAGGACTTTGCCAAAAGAATTGAAGTATGCATCTCTTGGAGATGAACAAACCCACCATGTGGAAATTTCTTCCTCTCTCATAAGCGATCAAGAAGGAAAATTAATTCTAGACTAGAGCCATCAAGGTATGGAAAAAAACTCTTGCAAAACTCCACATATATTTTCATTATCTCCCCCAAAATGCTCTGATGAAAATTTACAAAGCACGTAACGTAAGAATGAGACTTCTGATGATCCATGGTATTCGTAGTGATATTCGTTGGGGAATTAAAGCAAGGGTTTGCTTGGAAGATGAGTCATCTAACTCTTTCATTTCTTACATGTCTGGTTTAGGGAAAAGTACATATGCTAAGAAACGAAGAGCTAAACAGTTATGTGTTTGTTATAAATATGCACGCTGGACGTGCAACACTCGTTGTCATCATTTAGGAATGGTGTCTGACAATCACGAAGATAAAATTCAATTCATTAGAGATGACTTGAGTAAGAAGTCTTTAGATGATATATCATTGACTCTTGAGACACATCCTAATGGACATGTTCATCGAGTAATTTACAATTTGCATACATAATTTCAAAAAGAAAAACAACAATACAGTCTCGGGAATCTGACTTTAAAAGACCTTGTTTGCCAATTTATAAGAAAATTGGATGGGAAGCATATCCCCGACCCATAGAGGGAATTCAAGCCGTTACTGGACGTAAAACTATAGGAAGATGTGAGCCACCATAATCAAACTACTAGTACATATTTTTTTAATTTATTGCTTTGATTTCCTTTACTTTAAATTACTGCTTTGATTTTCTTTAATTTATTGTTTTGATTTTCTTTTACTTTTGCGGAAAGTATCTAAACTTTTTGACTTTCACGATATGTTTTCTTGTTCATCCTACAATTTTCATTTTGAAAGTACTAGTGCATTTATTACTCACCCTTTTTCAATATCTATAAATTCAACTCGTCATTTCTCTCTTCGACACATTCAGATAAGAGAGAGAGCAAAAATGGAGAAAAATTTAAGATGACGAGTCGCTAATATCTGTGTCTTTTGTGGAACTAGCTCTAGAACTAAACCATAATTTATTGAGGATGCAAAAGAATTGGGTAGAGTTATGACGGAAAGAAACATGCACTTAGTATATGGTGGTCACAATCTTGGATTGATGAGATGTGTTTCAAAGGTCGTGCAAGAAGGTGGCAGTCAAGTTTTGAGGATCATTCCAAAACCTTTGGCATACGAAAACCTCATCAGAAAATCAAATGGAGAAGAGTGCATGGTCTCAAGTATGTCTGAAAGACTTACTGAAATGATCAATCATGCTTACGCTTTTATTGCTTTACCGGGTGGGCTTGACACGTTGGAAGAAATATTCACAGTTGCGTCATGGGCGAACTTAAACATTCACCAAAAACCCATTGGACTACTTAATGTTGATGGATTTTTAGATTTTCTTTTTGTATTTCTTGAGGATAACAAAGAGATGGGTTTATTTCAAAACCAGTCAAAGATATCTTCCTAACTACAAGAAAAGCTGACGATTTAATTGACTAACTCTTAGTTTATGAACAAAAAATCAACCTCATTCTTCCCAAGTTGAACTGGTCTGGTAACGATCGTGGCAAGAAGCGTAGAGTGGACTTGAATCTTAATCTGTAATTTGTTTTCTTTTAAATAGTCGTAGATTCAATTGTCAATTCCACACTAACCATGTGATGTCTTCTAAACTCTACTCTTTCTTTTTCAGACATTGGGGACAATGTCTCAAATTGGTTGGGGGGATGGGATAATTGACTAGATGGTTTTTATTTTCATGTTGTTTTTTCTTTCAAAAAAATATTTTCATTTTTGTGTGTTGTTTTATAAAAAAAAATTTATTTTATGTTGTTTTTTACTTTGTTGTTATTTTGTGTGTAAAAAAAATATTTTGTGTTGATTTTGTGTTGTGTTTTTCAAAAAAAAAAAATACACACAACTAACAATAAATTTTTGAATGACCAAATGGAATTGTTATTCAGAGGTGGCTATGTAAGAAGTTTTCGCTCCTGAGACGCATCTCAAAATAATTCATCACAAGTTATTTTTGTTCCTTTCTTTTTGAATCATTTAAATTTGTGAATTCTCCATAATATTGATTAAATTTGATCTTCATATACTCATCTAACATGTATTATCAACATATACGGTAACATATAAACATGGGTTGTAAGTAAAAATTTGTAATATTCAGTTCTCTAGTTTGTTGGAGGTAGCACCTAAAGGTAGTGGAATTATTATTTTTATTCAAAAAAAAAAATCTAACCATGCTCTTACTTAGTAACCAGACATCTTGCCTCAGTAAGCAGTGAATGTTCGCGTAAAACGGTAGAGCTTGAGTTTGTAAAAAAAATATGTGAATAAGTTCGATTTCGTAGTCTCTCTAACTCGAGCAATTAAGTCCGTATGAATGTTTTAACACTTAGTGCCCTGAGGCCAACCGGTCTTGGAGTAACTGGCCCAAAACTCGTTACATGGGTTAAAGAGAAAGCTTAAAGAAATTAGACACTTCTTTTTTTTAACATCTGAGATCTGAGCAATTAAGTTCGTAGGGGGTGTCTTAACACCTAGTGCCCTAAAGCCAACTGGTTTGAGAGTCACTGGCCCAAAGCTCGCTATAAGGATTGAAGATGTATTATTATTTTAAAAAAAATTGTATTTATAAATAAATTTTCATTGCCAAAAAAGTGTGAATTCTGATATAACTCTAAGACAAAAATATTACTCTTTTTTCAACAAGACCTGTGATTATTGTGGATACAATGAATTGATTGATACATTTTCTTATGGGTGTATGGTAGTAAGGTAAAAAGTAAATGAGAATTTGTTTATTTGATTATTTAGAAAGAAAGAAAACAATTACTAACTTGGATACGAGTTTTTTTTTTAAGTTTTCGCCTAAATTACTAGGGATTAGTAATAAGCTGGTTGGGGGTGTGATGAACACTAAAAACTGTACATTTATCAAAAGACAAATTAATCATTTTACATTTGTAGTTTCATTAATCCCCTTAATTTAGCACATTTGTAAAATAATAATTAATTTTATGTTTTATATATTTTTATTGTGATTTTTATTTCTTATGTAGGTAAAATAATACTTTAAATGCTTAAGTAGAAAAATGGACTTAACATTTGGATTTTGGAGACCAGAAATTTGAAAGGGTGTTCTAAAGGTGTACAATTTCGGAAATTCCAACTTTACGCAAAAAAAAAATGATGGAGAAAATAGTGGAGAAAGCTTGTAAAATTTCTATAAATAGAGGTGCTATGCACCTCATTTTCCTCAGCTCGGATTCCATAGTTTTCTTTGAAAAGTTGTGGAGTTCTGCCTTTTGTGTGTTTTATTTTTTAAAACTTTATTGTAATTTCTTTATTTCGGTAATAAAATTATGTGTGTTTTTATTAAAATATGAGTAGCTAATTTCTTTTTACTGGGGTATGTTGGGGTTGGTGCTCAGAGCGCCAATCCGGACCGTATTTATGTCTGATTCATGAATACGAACATCCCCTTATTCCATAATATTACTTATTTATGGTTGCACCTCTTGTTCTTATATACGTATTCAATCTAATTACTATTAGATTGAAACTAAATGTGGTTTAGTGATATGTATATATTAGACAAAGGCCCGATAATATATAATACAGTACACAGTTACAAAGGGAGTTTGTAATTGACATTGGGAAGTGTCACTGTTATATATATATTATCAAACATAGTTCCTGGTCAAGATTTGCTAACACGGGTCGGTTAGTCAAATCCGTTGAGACCAGTACATGTCGTATATCGAGACTTGGTCGATAGTTTATCCCAATGAACCATGAGTCTGGAGAGACTCGTATAGACGTGTAGGTGTTTATAGTGTATAAACACTGAACGGCTCACCGAAAATTCTTAATGGATGGTACACCAACGTCAATAAGAATCTTCTCGGGTTGAGTAGCATAGTGGTCCTTCGACTTGAGATACCACTGTGGATGTATGAGACATCCTCCACACTTAGATGACAGTCACGTCACCGATCTATTAAGATCAGACCTCCGCCTGTTCGTTGGGTGTGGACCGATCCTCAGGATATCCTGTGTGTGTCAAGATAGGATCCGTCAGTTCTGTGTACAGAGCATAGGTAGTCCATATATTATTAGCAGTCTGTTAAATCTGTGGCCACAGTATACTTCGGAAGTAAGTTCCGAATGTTATTTAGAGATTGCTAATAGATACGTCGACGGGATAATACCTATAGAGATTTGACGTTTACATCTATATCTCTGGGATTATCCGGATACCTGTGACGGAGGGATTATACGTATACAATGACCTCAACCTGTATGATTCAGCTAGTTTATCCGTGATCGTCATAATCTACGGGTGGATAGATTATGGACACGAAATTGGATTTCGTGACGGATATACCTGAATCTAGAGAGTCTCAATAATGAAACATACTCGTAGAGCACTAGAGCAACATTTATGAATAATGATGATTATTTATAAATCGTTTAAACGTTAAACGAAAAATACATGCGAACGGGCCGAACCGTCATTTCCTATTTAATGTGTATTTGTATTTAATATATGATATTATTAAATACACATAAATAGTCAAATAAAGGTATTTGACATATATCATCAATATATGTATTTGAGATATTTAAAGTAAATATAATACATGTATTTGATATATTTGTATTTAATTAATTATTTAATTATTTAATTGTTAAATGATTAATATAATTAAAATATAAATATATCACCAAATGATAAAGTTAGGAAATGATTATAAGTGTAAATGTTTGACTTTACATTAAAGGAAGAGGTTGTCAAATTGAATTTGACTTCCTTGGATATTTGTTTTAATTGTTAAAATTGAAATATCCATTTCCCTTTTTTATTTGATAAATTCGGCCATACACTTAAAATATAAGAGTTATATTTTTCTTAGTTGCATTTGTTGACTTAATATAAATATATATAAAGTGTTATTTAGATATTTTATCAAGTTGGTTTAATGAAATTCAAATGAAATTGAAATTAATATTTATTGTATATGCCTTTGCCAAATTCGGCCAAGGCCTTTATGATGCAAGTATATATTGTTTTTCATTTCATTTGGTATCTAACCTAATACACTTTAAAAGAAAACTCCATTAATGGAAACCAAAGGAAGCTTGTGAGAAAGAAAGAAGAAACCAAAGAAAGCTTGATTTTAGTAAGTTTTTCCAACTTACTATTAGAAAGGAAAATGTTCCTTAGGATCTAGGCTTTAACATATGATGTTCTTAGGTTATTTCTTTCTTTATTCTTTGTGTTTTTGATGATGGAAGTTTTGGTGAAAGTGTAGAGCATGTATGATGAAGGAAGCTTATGGCTATTGTAGTAATAAGTGTTCTTTTATGGTTTTGGAAACCTTGTTGCTAATCTAGAGTTGTTGACCCACTCTTAGATGACCTAGATTTGATCTTGAGTTGTTTCATTGTGTTGAGACTTTGATTGGATGGAAGAAACATGATTGAAGTATTGGATTTAACCAATTTGGTCTAATTTGTCCAATTTGAAGAAATTGAAAAATTAGGGTTCATGACCAATTCCAAATTTGGGGATTTTCATATATGTTGTGTATTTGGATTTGTATATGATGCATATAAAGTTTCATGTTCATTGGATTACATCTTGATGTGTTTTGATGCATGAAATGACAAAGTGCACACTTTGGCACCAAAGTGGTGCATTCGGCCAAATGAAGAAAAATGGGGATTTATGTTGCCCTTGGTGTTTTGATGTTTTGAACATGTTAAGTTCATCTTAGAAATGATTTAGAATCATTCAAAATTGATTAGATCAATTTCGGATTAAAATGGACAAAGTACCAAGTGTAAGGGCAATTCCGTAAATTCACTTAAATATGATTTATTGAATTTTATTTCATAATTTGATTATTGGATAATTAAATAAATATGTTTATTTAATTAATTTCGAGAAAAATTTTTGAAATCGGAAAATTTGATTTTCCACCGCTTCCGCTGCATTACCAGATTCTGCCCCTAAAACCCCTACAGGGTAAAGGGAGGAAACTTTAATATGAAAATTTAGATTAATCTCACTTATATTGTAATATATAATTGTAATCTAATGATTAATATTTAATTTAATTCTGGATTAATTATTGACAAACTTTGTTACCGCCTACATGGCTCGTTTTATTTATTTGGCATAATTGAGTACCTAACTGGACTTGTTATTGACAAAAGTTATCACCGCCTTCATGACTGGTTTATTATGTTTTGGCGTAATTAATTTCTAAAATAAATTAATTGGGTAATAATGATAATTTATATATTATAAAAAGTGAGATTTCTAAATTTGAAATATTAAAAGTGGATCCCCTAACCATAATATTTTATTTTATTGTTACGGTTTAAATTAAGATTTTTCAATCACTTCAAACAATCAAACCTTTTTATTTTTCACTCAAATTATTATTTTATCCTATTAAATCTATTTCATGTGGATCGATCCCGGTCTTACTGGGTTACTTTATTACTTCGACACTCTTATACTTGGGGAGTAAAGAACCACTTTTTGAGCGTGTCATAAATATTACAGCAAGTAGTTCTTTTTCCATGGTAGTGTAATTCATTTATGCATTATTTAAAGTTCTACTTGCGTAATAAATTACATACGGCTTACCTTCATTTCTATGTCCTAATACCGCACCAACTGCATAATCACTGACATCACACATTCACTCAAAAGGCAAAGACCAATCATAGGATTGAATGATATGAGCAGAAGTTAAAAGACTGGTGATCCTTTCAAATGATTTTGACATTCTTCTGTCGAATGAAATGTTACATCTTTTAATAAGAGGTTACACAATGGTCTAGATTCGGTACTAAATTTTTTAATGAACCTCATATAAAATCTTGCATGTCCTAAGAAAGAACGAATTTCCCTGACTGTTTTTGGTAGTGGTAATTTAGAGATTACCTCTATTTTTGCCTTGTCAACCTCAATACCTTTAGATGACACAATGTGACCCAAAACAATTCCTGAATTAGTCATGAAATGATATTTTTTTCCAGTTTAACACAAATCCTTTTTCTTCACATCGTTTTAACACATTTTCCAAATTATTCAAATAATTATCAAATGAGTTCCCAAAAACGGTTATATCGTCCACAAAGACCTATAAACAGTGTGCAACCATGTCACTAAATATGCTTAACATGCATCGTTGGAATGTTGCTGGTGCATTACAAAGTCCAAAAGGCATTTTCCTAAAGACCTCAGCATGATGCGCACTACGCAGCAGTAGCATGTGTGGCATGTTGCGCAAGCAACATGCTTGACTCGGCCCGGGCGATCTTGCTCTCTCCTATTTTCTTATCCCGATTTAATTTTTATGGACTTCGATTTATCCCCGGTTTTTCCCTAAACACTCGTAATGAATTATTATTTTCCATAAAATTATTTAAAAAAACATTCATGTTTGATATTCACTGTTTAGACCCACTTCCATTGTGCGGGGTACCGATCCGACCCTAGAGGTTCCACAACCGCCCCAACAGCAGCAACTTTTGCCTTTTTAAAAAAAAATAAATTTTGAGAATGTTTTTAAGAGTTGAGGAGGAAGAATGGTATTTTTGTCTGAATGGGGTGAATTTTCTCTTATTTTAATAGTAAAGTTTTCGGAGCCCAAATTTATTATCTAATACTACCGACCAATAAATATATAACATGTAGAGTTATATTAAATATAATTATCATTTATATAATAATTTTTATTATTTTAAAAAGCATGACATGATACTATAATATTATTTCATGGTATCGTAGTACTATAATTTTTCATTAGATAAAATGAATTTCATAGAGCCCACTCCTCAACTTATATCACAAGTAGAGGTGGCAAACAGACAGGCCCAACACCACCCGTTTTGACAAGGCAAATTTGTGTCGGCTGCCTAACCCATGAAATTAGTGGGCCATACTATCCCGACCCACTATTGTGGATGGGAAGCTCAACACAACCTATTCACATGATGTGTTGTTAATCATTTAATCACGCATAATTGATATGCATATGTAAGATATAATAATCATGCAATTCATTATTAAACAAATATTAACCAAAGAGATAAAAAAAAAACCTGGAAATTATGAGTAGTGCATAGATTACACCAAGTTGAGTTACTATGTCCTGAAAAACTTATTAGTCCTGCTTCAATGCTCTACGGATCTATGGCTAATGTTCTCCCATGATTCTTGGTGATTTCTTGATTAAGAGACACTCATTTTTATCAAGAACATGAACTTTAAAATGGTAGAAACTCTCTTATTCTTTTGGTAAGTCTTAAACTCTCTTAATATGCCTAAGGACAAATAAGAGAATTGAATATTTGAATGAGAACCCAATGACCATATTTATAGACATAGAGGATTGCCTATGTAAATGCACCTTTAACTTAAAGGATGTAATCCTTTAAGGGTTATAACCTTCAATGATACTCTTTCAATTTTAAAGGGTTATATCATTTCACTTTAAAGATTATATCCTTTCAATTTGTGTCTTTCCTAAATGCCAAATTTTAATGGACTTGTCTTTCCAAAAGACACCATATAAATACACCTTTTATTTAGAAAATTTTCCACAGTCCCCCATAATTTTCTAAATATTAATGTAGACATATAAGAGAACTTACTTGAAATAAATCTGCATCGGAATAAGTAGCTTTCATCTTGAACCTTTCCTAGAAAATGACTATCAGATTTACTTGGTAAACCGGTTACCATAGTCTTGAAATGTTATGATGTTTGAGTAAACCAAGACAATAGCCATCACATAGCTTCACTTCGACAATTTTCTGTTCTACGATTGTGTTTGATTCAGCCATGAACATCGATCATAGTTTCATCAAGTACTTTAGGGAATCCAGCCTTTAAAATCCAGCCTTTTGTAAAAGATATTATTTCTTTACCCATATTAGGACCATTCCCCTAATATAGCGATCATTAAATGCTTTCACATATCTTAACCTTGACGAACAACAATCTGCGTCATTATAGAAATGAGAAAGAGTATAAATTTTACAATGCTTGATTTGAATTTCACAAAGTCTTAGTTGTCTATTTTGAACCTAGATCTTGGGATCTCCAGTCATATATGTTGGGTTTCCACAATGACAATTCTTAATTTTTAGGCTTTAAGCCAATTCCCCTCTATGACTTCTCAACTTTCTATTAGTGTAAACCTTTAGCAAGTGGATCTGTTAGGGTTTCCTTTGATTTGATATAATCTATTGAAATTAGGCCTATTGAGAGTAGTTGCCTTATGATATTGTGTCTTCGACGTATGTGTCGAGATTTACTATTATACATTATATTTTGGGCTCTCCCAATAGCCGATTAGCTATCATAATATATGCTTATAGGTGACACCAGTTTTGGTCAGTTTGGAATATCTTTTAAGAAATTTTGAATTCATTCCGCTTCTTCTGCAACTTTGTCTAATGCTATGAACATTGACTCCATAATTGACCGGACAATACACGTTTGTCTCGTGGATTTTCATGATATGGCTGCAACCCTAGCATGAAAACATACCCACTCGTGGAATTGGAATCCACTATATCGGATATCCAATTAGCATCATTGTACTCTTATAGAACATCAGGATATCTTGTATAATGTAGACTATATTTTGAAGTTTCTCTTAGATCAAAACTCTTACTATGGTTTTCCAGTGGTTATGTCATGGATTACTCGTATATCTACTAAGCATGTTTACGAATTAAGTGATATCTGGTCATGTGTAATTTATGAGATACATCAGACTTCTGATGATTCTCAAATACTTAAATTATGATACGCTCAAACTAGTATTATTTGACAGATGAAGGGTTAGGTCCATATGAGTTCTAACCACATTTAGATCTCCTTTATTAAATATCTCAAATCTTTTTTCTAATGAACCAGTATTTTCTCAACATAATCACATCAGCTACTCCTAAATTTTTCATGTTAAACTTATTGGTCAAAGTTTTCTTAATATACTGAATCATCTCATGATTACTACTAATTATCAGCATATTGTCTGCATAGAGACATACAATGACATATCCATTTTTAGTTGATTTAGTGTGTACACATTTATCACACTTATTGATTTTGAATCCACTTGACAAAATCTCTTTGTCAAATTTCTCATGCCATAGTTTAGGTGTTTGTTTTAATCCGTACAGGGATTTACAAGTATGCATAATTGTATTATTGTCCAGAAATATTGAAACTTTCTAGTTGTTCCATATAAATCTCTTCATCAAATTCACCATTTAAGAATGTTATCTTTAAATCCATTTGATGTATTTTAAGACCAAATATAGTTGCTATGGCTATAAGCATTATTATTGAAGTGATACGAGTCACTAGTGAATAGATATCAAAGTAATCAATGCATTATTTTTGTTTATAACCCTTTATGACAAGTCTTGCCTTATACTATCTAATTATGCATCTGACTTCATATGCCGTTTGAAATCCATTTATAGCCCATCGGATTACAACCCAAATAAAGATCAACAAACTTTCAAGTATGGTTTGGTATGATTGAATCAATCTCACTATTGATAGCCTTTTTCGATAAAAGAGCATCCGAATAAGACATCGCTTCTCTATAATTTTGAGGCTCATTTTATAACAGATATGTAAGAAAATCAGGTCCAAATGACTTAGACGTTCTTGCTCTCTTGCTATGTGTAGGTTCATTTTCCTCAATATTTTCAAGTTCATCTGATTCTTGGTTAACTTGATCACTTTTTGTAATAGTATCAATAGTTATTTTGAGAGACTCTATTCTTTATTTTTCTTTACTATGAACTGTCTATTCAAAGAATGCTCATTTATTGACTCAATTATCATGTTTGGATTGATGTCAGAAATCTCATATTTATGTACTAAAAATCGATATAGGCTACTGTTGTGAGCATATCCAATGAGTATACAGTCAATAATTTTTTGCCTTATTCTAACCTTCTTAAGTTTATGTATCATCACTTTGGCGAGACATCTCCACACTTTCAAATGTTTGTAGGAAGGTTCGTGAACTTTCCATAATTTATATAGTGGATGAGGTAACTTGTTCAAAACGTAGTTGGTGGAAAACAATGCTTCCCTCCTACACAAGTTCTGGGTAAACCAGAACTTATAAACATGACATTCATCATTTCTTTCAATGTTCGATTTTTACGTTCCGCAATCTCATTTGTAGAGGTGAATAAGGAGCGGTAGTTTCATGAATAATTCCATGATTTGAATAATATTCACCGAATTGTGATACATATTCACCTCCCATATCACTCCAATTCTTTTGATTCTTTTACCTAATTGATTTTCAACTTCTTTTTAGTAGTGATTAAAGCTCTTAATAGCTTCATATTTGCTTCTCAACAAATACACATAGCAGAATCTTGTACTATCTTCGATAAAAGTGACAAAATATTTTTTACTCCCTCTTGTTTGCACAATATTCATATCACACACATCAGTGTGAATGAGTCACAATAGTTCAAAACTTTGTTCTATAGTATAAAATAATGTTCTATTCAATTTTGCTTCGACTCACACTTCACATTTATGTTGGTTATAAATTATAAATTTAGGTATAAGTTCAATGTTAATTAATTTACGCATTGTATTATAATTAACATGTCCAAATCTATCATGCCATATATTTTGTGACTCAATAATATAAGCGGAAGATGTAGATTTATTATTATTAAAAGCATTGTGTCGGTTAAAAGTCATTACATTGAATTTGAAAAGACCCTCAATGATGTATCATTTTTCTATATAAACATCGTTTTTAGTAAAGACAAACTTATCAGAAATAAAAACTAACTTGAAACCATTCTTCCTGAGAAGGGATCCGAAAACTAGATTTTTCCTGATGTCTGAAACGTGTAGTATATTTTTCAATGTCAGTTCCTTTTCGAATGTCATTTTAAGAACCATTGTGTCTTGTCCTTCCACTTTGGAAGTAGAAGAATTTTCCATGGTCAGATGATCTTCATTGTTGACATTCTGATATGTAGAAAACATCTTACTATTGGCACATATATGACGAGTAGCTCCAATGTCTATCCCTCATTCCCTCGAATTTTCAACCAAATTGGTTTCAGTCAAGACGGTTGAAAGGTTCAACTCTGAAATTTCATCAGTCATCAGCTCATTTTCATTGACATGGGCCTCATTTTTCTTTTTCTTACCATTATCCCGAGACTATTTATTTCTGCAATCTTTTACCATGTGATCGTTTTTCCCACAGACGTAACACTTCCCATTGAACTTCTTGCTCCATTGGGATCAGCTCCACTGTTCTTTTTTCTTTTTGCTACTCTTTCCACCCTCAACTATGTTAACCTTAGACTTTATAGTCTTGTAGCTAGCTTTCTCAAATTTCTTGTTGTCCCATTCGATTCACAATCGAACTCCTAAATCTTCAAAACTCATATGTTTCTTCTTATGTTTCAGATTAATACTGAAGTCCTTCCATGATGGAGGCAACTTCTCAATGACTCTATAACTTGAAATGTCTCATAAAGTTTCATTCATTCATCCAATATTTTATAAATGATCAACTTCATTTCACCCAAATGAGATATTACCGTCCTTGAATATACCATTTTGCAGTCCATGAACCTACCAACGATAAATTTTATTTGTCGACATCTTCTGTTTTATAGTACTTCTCAAAAGATTCCCATAGGCTCTTTGCAGAAGTCATGCATTGGTATATAGTATACATGATATTGTCAAGACCGTTCAAGTGGCAGTTCTTACATAAGGAAGTCGCCTTGCGACCTTGCCTCAACCAGCAATTGCCAAGCCACTTTAGTTTCTCCCTCCACGAGACCCGAATGAGTTTCATTGAGAAACTTAGCCAACTGTAATGTAGTTAAGTAGAACAATATCTTACTATGCCACTGTTTGAAGTTTTCTCCACCAAACTTATTCTGCTTCACTAAATGAGCAACTGATACTGTGATATTTTCACTAGCCATGTGTAACTGTAAATATGGAAATTCTAGAAATAATTATCAATAAGTCTACATAAGAAAAATGATCTATTTTATGATCCAAAATTTGTGTGTTACACTAAAAATCTGCTTGTTATTATTTTGGATGGTAATAAAAATTACACCAAATAATACAAATTCTCGAATTTCTAACTAAAATCTCTTATGATATTCGCTTGGGGTAAGAATTTCCTTAGTCACTTCTCATTAGAAAATCTTAGGCATTCATTCTTAATGTTACACTTCATCAAATATTATATTACTACCATCAACTTTATCACTTAAAATTATTGTGTTATTGTTTGATAATTGAACATAAAAATAGTAATTTAAATCTATAATAATCAAGTTTATAATTGTATTATATGATTTTCCTAAATTACTATTCAATAACACAAGACATGAATTAACATAGTTACATTCAACTTTACCACATATTAAATCTATTGCATGTGATAATGGATTATTCCATAACTAACTTATGTCTATATTTATCAAGTTTCATAATTAAAATTTATGTACAATATATGAAAATTAACATGTTAATAAACTAGATACTTGATAAAACTAAATCTGTGAATTTATCATGCATACTAAACCATGTATGTTATTTTCCTAAATTAATTTAAGTTTGAACTGTTGTTTGTGTCACGTTCGTTAAGCCGTTCGAACGAATCCTTCCAAAGAATTCACGTTCGTGTAGCGTTAATAACCACGTTCGAATGAACCCTTCCAGAGAGCTCACCTTCAAGTGACGTTCGTCACCTCGTTCAAATGAAAATGCAGAATAGTGCACGTTTTTCACGCGTTCAATAAGTGTTCAAACGCCTTTACGTAATTTGCTGACGGTAAACACGTTTTGAATATTTTTCAGTGCATAAATGCATTAATCGTGCGTAAATTAGAATGAACAACACAAATATGATAATAAGTTCTTAAAATTATTGGCAGGATGTGTTGTTAATCACTTAATCATATATAAATCATATACATATGTAAGATACGATCATCATACAATTCATTATCAAAAAAATATTAACCAAAGAGATAGAAAAAAAATCATCATACAATTCATTATCAAAAAAATATTAACCAAAGAGAAAAAAATCTGGAAATTATGTGTAGTGTGTAGATTACACCAAGTCGAGTATTACTCTATCCTTAAGAATTTATTAGTCATGCCTCAGTGCTCTACGGATATGTGGCTAATATTCTCCTAGGATTCTTGGTGACTTCTTGATTAAAATACACTCATTTTTATCAAGAACATGAACTTGAAAATTGTGAAAACTCTATTCTTCTTCTTTTGGTAAGCCTTAAACTCTCTTAATATGCCTATAGATAAATGAAAAATTGAATGCTTAAATGAGAACCCAATGACCCTATTATTAGATATAATGGGTTGTCTTTATAAAGACACTTTTAACTTAAAGGATGCAATCATTTAACTTACATAATGTAATTCTTTAAGGGTTATAACCCTCAAATATACTCTTTCAATTTAAAGAGTTATGTCATTTTACTCTAAAGATTATATTATTTCAATTTGTATCTTGTTTAAAAACCAAAATTTAAAGGATAATTCTTTTCAAAAGGCACCATTTAAATATATTTTTTATTTAGAAAATTTCATACACAACCCATATGGGCCACAGACTATGCCGGCTAAATGAGCCTTTGGGCCGTGCCTAGGCCGGTTTGTTGGCCAAATTTTTTCATTTTAAATGGATTTTTTGTTTATAAAATTTATATATAAATTTAATAGCTTGTTAAAACTTAAAAAAGAATCAAACTATTATGACATATAAATTATAATAAAATAGAAATTTGCAAAATTACAATATTTCCATAACATTAATTTATTAAATTGAAGTATTAAAAAAAATAATGATAGAATTTAAAATTGAACGGATAGCATAACACTATTAATAAGAAGAAAATAAAACAAACAACATATTACTAAATAATAATACAATTTAATTCTAACAATTTAAGCTCCGTTTGATATTGTGTTTTAACATACAATCTAATCATATTATGTTGTTATTTTACAATTATATTTGTTACATCATTTAATTTATTTAGTGTTCAATGATGATTAATTTCATGAAATATTTATAATTTTTTGCTTTGATTATTATTCTTTTTATTTTTTTTACATATTAAATAATTTAAATTATTATTATATCTTATGGAAATATTTTATTAGTGTAGTTGTAATGATTAGAATAAATATAGTAGAAAAAATTAAGTAAATGTTAGATTCAATAATATTATTAACTTTTGAATTTATTATTATTATTATTAAAAAATTAAAAAACCGAATTGTACTGACTACCGAACCGAACCGACAATTAAAAATAATTATAATTTTTTAATAAAAAACTTGTACAATTTTTTTTTAAAAAAAACCGAATAATTTTAATTATAATTTTTTTTTATAATCATACCAAACCGGACCGAACCATGTCTATTCCTACTAATTTTTTAATTTTAGTTTTTTATTGTTTTGTTAAAATGAAAAAAAAAATTGAATTAAACCGAACCGATAATTAGAAATAATTTCAATTTTTTAAAAAGAGAAAAAATAAACAATTAAAAATTGAATTAGGGGTGGGCATTATCGGATTCGGATCGGATCGGACCGAATCCGAATCCGATCCAATCCGATTAGTATTAGTTTGTTTGATCCGATAAGGTTTGATAGCCTTATCAAACTCGATCTGATCCGATCCGATAACTATCGTATCAGATCGGATTTGTTTGATCCGATTCGAATACTTAACGAATCGGATAAATCCGATTTGATAACGGATTCAAATCCGATAGAGAATCCGATTTGATAATAATCCGATAGTAGATCCGATTTGATAACGGATCCGATTCGATAATGGATCCAATTTGATAAAATTGATTTGAATTTTAAGTTATCCAATCCGATTCGATAAAATTGTTATGAATTTACAAATTTTCAAACAAATTTTTCGAATCAGATCTGTTATCAAATCAGATTTGTTATCAAATCGAATCTACTATCGGATTTATTATCAAATTGGATTCTCTATCGGATTTCGAATCCATTATCAAATCGGATTCTTTATCGGATTCGGATTTGTTATCAAATCAGATAAAATTTGATTCGATCCGATAGTTATCAAATTTATCCGATCCGATCCGAAATTCGACAAATGAACCAAACATGATTCGATTGGGTTCGATAGCCAAATCCGATCTGATTCGATAAGATATTATCGGATCGGATCGAATCGAATCGGATCGTATCTAACCCGATCCGATCCGATGCCCACCCCTAAATTGAATAATTATAAATATATTTGTTTTTTATAATTATACCAAACCAAATTAAATTGTGCGCATCCGACGTGTCATGCTTTGGCTGGCCATTCTCAAATTATCGGCTCGGCCAACACGAGTGTTATGCTGTACTCACATGTCCTAATGAAGCGTGTAATGTCTATACGGATGCGTGATGGACCGCCCGACCCATTCGCTACCTCTAATCGCAAGCTACTCCAGCAAAAAGAAAAGGCGACGTGTCGTAACTCATTTGGCCTAAAAGCATAAAAGATCGTTGAGAATCTCAGAAACTATTCAAAGTCAAAATCCTTTACAGAGCAAAACCCACGCCATTGATCCGACATGTTACCATTCTATTTCTTCTGGTAATATCTAAAACGGCTGGTAAGACCCCTCTTCTCGTAAAATTTATTTGTGTTCATTATTTAGAAACATTAATCGATCTTTTTTTTAATTCGTTTTTGGGTACTTTGTTGAATATTATTACTGGTTTGCTTAGATTTTTTTCCTTAAAAAAAAATTTAATGTGGGTAACGATTTTCTTTTTGGCCATGTTTGTTGAAGGGAAAGGAAAAATAAAAAATAGAAAGAAATTTGTAAATGGGGAGGCTGTTTGTGATTAGGCTTGAAGGAAGTATATATAGCTGCAAGCACTGCCACACTCATCTGGGTCTCGCTGATGACATAATCTCTAAGGTTTTTTTTTTCAATAAATTTTTTATGGCCGAGTTTATACTTTTATCTTTATGTTCTGTTGCTGTTTAGGTATCTTCTTTCTTAGGATCTGGCGGAGTAAAATCACTTGATTTGTTTATTTGATATTCTTTAGGCCAAATTCTTTTTCAATAAACGGTCAAATTGTATAAAATGTCGGAGTGTTATGAACCTTGAATGGCACAAACTGTTAAGATAATACTGCTTTATAGGATCCACATTTATCTTTGGACATTAAATGCCATATGTTTCTATTAAAACATATGATGCAAACAGAAATTTCAACAAAAGGATTGGGCTTATTTTTGTACCAAATTTCAGTATTTATCTATGGTAGTGAAAATATGGTACTTGAAAACCTTTTTTCTTTTGTACTCTCATCGCTTTCACAT
Organism: Zanthoxylum bungeanum; assembly: GCA_019454045.1. NCBI lineage: Eukaryota > Viridiplantae > Streptophyta > Magnoliopsida > Sapindales > Rutaceae > Zanthoxylum > Zanthoxylum bungeanum. Next base: position 225,226 of record SKCR01009108.1, read on the forward strand.
GGAAATTAGTAATTTTTTGGGTGGAGATGTTATGCATTTTTATTGCCGTATTAGTTGTAAATGAAACGTCTATATGAAAATGCAAGCTCTTTCATCTAATTTTCATGAATATGAATAACGACAAAAGGGATGATGATGAATAGATTGTTGTCTTCGCAATTCCCATGGCCTTTATGTTGTGACCCCTTCATCATTGTTATGTTTTTATTGTTCATTGAATAGTCTCAGTCCTCTGGATTGATTGGCAACATTCAGATATTCTGACTATATTTTCCTCTAATAGCAACAAATTGAAGTTCTGATCCTATGTTTTTGCCTGTGTTCCAGTCTTTTCATTGCGGTCATGGAAAAGCTTATCTCTTTGATAAGGTGTAAGTACTCCTTGATTTTGGAATTTATTACAATTAAGACTTGTGCAGCCATTAAATGCAAGTACCGTCAATTTTTTTTCCTGTATTGCTTATGCTTGTTTGCCTTTTGGTATGGCATGAATAGAATCTAGGTATGCATTATATAGGTAAATGTGTTTGACAAGTGAACTATTTGCAAGCTTAATGCTTTCCGTAGAATCTCATGGTTAAATTAGATCTGTTTAAGATGCTACTTCAACAAGCAATTGCTCAAAAATGTAATACTTAGTCATCAAAGAGTTAGTCAGTGTATTAATGTTACTATTTGTGTTTACCTTTTGTTTTTTTTTTTTTCTAGAAATAGAACAAAGGAAAAATCAGTTGCATCGTTTATCTGTCTTGATACAAATGGTGCAAGTAACAATTTCCTATCCCTATGCATCAGTGTAAATATCACAGTTGGAGAGAAGGAAGAACGGATTATGACAACTGGAATGCACACTGTTGTTGACATGTTCTGTGTTGGATGTGGCTCAATTATTGGATGGAAATATGTAAGACCTGGTTCATAACTCATAAGCTTATCATTTTTGTATCTTAATGTTAATTATTGCATCATGTAGCTTTAGCTTCTTCTAACTGTCTGTGTTTACTGATACCAGGAAGCCGCACAAGAGAAGGACCAGAAGTACAAGGAAGGAAAATTCATTCTTGAAAGGTATACAGTCACTTTTTATTGCTGTTGAAGCTAATACTTTCAATGTTTTGAACAAGGGTGTTCTTGTTGAGCAGGTTTAAGGTATTGGGTCCTGATGGCAGCAGTTACTTGCTGAGCCATGAAGTCAACGTTAGTGGAAGTGATGCTGACGATGCTTGATCTGCCTTTTTTGGGTAGCTGACCATACATCCTTGTTCAAGCCAGCCATCTGGGTCGTTAAATCGGTAGCCTCACCATTTTACATTACCAGTTTTGCAAATAGCTTTAGAATTTTTCGAACTCTAGTTTTATCAAGCAAAGAAATCTCTGTAGGAGTTAGTTCCATCAAATATGGGATACTTTATGGGTGTCTTTCCAAGCTATTGTTCATAAATTTTACATCTTCGATCTCAAGAAGCCAAGAAACTTGGCTTCATTTCGTCTTATTTTGAGAAAAAAATTATTGGGAGAGTAACTTGACTAATTTTCATCATATTTTTGATGATATGAGATCTTAATTGTTCATGGGTCGGTTTGTGGCAATATGTGTGTAATCAAGCCGAGTCAAGCCGAGCCGAGCAAGGGATGTTTGAGTTCGGCTCGATTAGCACTTATATGAGCTCGAGCTCGGCGGCTTGAGCTCGAATGAGCTTTAAAAGTGTTGTTTGAACTTGAATCGTTAAGAAAATATTGAGATCGAGCTCGACTCGAACTCGATTACTAAACGAGTTGAGCTAGACTCGAGTTTGAGCTTGAATTTAAAATTTTAATCTTTGGACTTCAAATTTTAAATAAATTCCTTATAAAATTAAAATATTTGTAGCACATTGTAATATCAAGTTGAGGTGTGTCCATATGATCTGAGTCGAGTGTATTTTGAATAGTTTGGCGAGTCAAAAACGAGTTGAGTCGAGCTTTTGCTAGTAGATCTTGTTTAATATTTGAGCTATTATTTTCGAGTTCGAGAAGTTCATTTACGAATCAATCTTGAATCAAATCAAATACGAGTCGAGCTCGAACAGTTCACGAACGACTTGATTTACCATTTCATACATATTATAACTGGAATAGTTTATGAGTTTGAGCATGGTTCGTTCCATGCAGTGTTATAAAACCTGGCTCGGTCCATCAATCCGGGATGGTGAGAGGGTCAAGAGTCATAGGTCTGATCGGGTACAACCGGGGGTCGATAATGAATTATTATTTTATTGTGTAATTATATAAAAATATGATTAAAATGAATAAATTTTCAAAAAAAATTATAATTAATTCTAATTTTAATATTTTTAAAATATAAGAAGAGTTTTTTTTTTACCAAAATTATAACCAAAATATAGTAATAAATTAATTTTTTATTTTAATTTGAATAATTTTTTTTAAAAAAGTCAAAAACTCGTCTGACTTGTGACCGGTTCGATCAAGTCACAATTCAAGCGGTCGGGTCATCTAGTCTTAGACTGTCAATGACAGGTGGATTTTTGGGGGTCACTCGGACCGACCATAGGATCGGTCTAGAGTCACGTTGGTCCAGGTTTTAAATCATTTGTTCTATGTATAACATGCACATTTTCAATAATGCAAAAATCAGTTGTTCCATAATTATTTGCAATTTCCGTGGCATGATTAGGAATTGGACCCCATAGGCCATAAGAATCGAATATTTCAATGCTTCTTCTGAGTATCCCTAACCACCAAAATCGAATAGGAATTGAATCGGCAGTTCCGATTTTTACTGAAGGAGGAATCGGAACCTCATTCGATTCCGGTTCAGAATCGGTTCTAACTTCTAAGTATAAGGATTTAACAAAATTTTGGATTTAATAAAATTTTGGATTTAATAAAATTTATTTTATTGTATATATAATACAAAATTACAAGTCACTATATAATAATTGCAATTGAATAGAATTTAATTCATAATCGGCTACTCGTTGACGGTCGTTTCGGTTGTTGTTACTTGAGTTCCCTCGGTTAAGTCGGATAAATAATCATTACTCTCGCTGACATTTTCTTGGATCCTATGTTTAGCTTTGAACCAATCATCGAGACATGCTTGGGCCTCCAGTGAGTTTGGGCTCATGTTTGATCGAGTGTCATCCAATATACTCCCTCCAACACTAAACACTTGCTCAACTGCAACTGTTGACACTGGAGATGCTAGAATATTCTTAGCAAGTAATACTGAGATTGTAAATTGTTTGTCATGTTGCTTCCACCATTCTAAAATGTTTAAGTTTGCAATTGTACCTGTACTATCACCAATCTCAAAAGAAGTGGTTAGATAAACATCAAATTCGGTTGCGGCACTTGTTACCTTTGGTTGCTTTTTTTCGCATGAGTAGGAGTTGTCCTCTAGACATTGTTGTACTAGATTACTAAACTTAATATGTTGGGAAGGTGTGAGGGCAATCTCCCCAAATCGTGAATCATATTCATGATATAGTTGAAATATATCAGTTTCAAGAACACTAATAATTGTATTAATATTTACTTGTTTATTTAAACATTCATAATAAATATCTAAATAATTTTGCAAACCATTGAATTTAGTATGAGGATCCACTAGCACACTTTGATAATGACTTTCTTGGGAACGGTCAAAATTGAACGGTGGTGTTGACATGCCGAAATCATCGCTATGGTAACATAAAACTCTTACCTTTATTAGTAGTAATTCTCTTTGGTCTTGAAAATCCTCTATTTGACTTTTTTTTTTATAACAAAGAAATTTGAAATTGAAAAAATAAAAGAAGTTGAAATAGAAATTGAGAATTAGTTTGTGGATAATATGGAAAAATGAAATAGAATAAATTATTATAAAATTAAAATATGAAAAAATGAATTGAGATGTAAAGTATTTATAGTTATAGAATAATATATATATATATATATATATATAAAATTTGGCCAAATTTTGACCGTTGCAATTGCAAGGATTCCGCAGGAACCGAATCGCGGTTCGCTCTGGTGCGGTTCATCGGTTCGATTTGTCGATTCGGTTCCTGTGGTTCGAGTTCGATTCGGTTCAATTATCGGTTCTTGTTCGGTTCGAGGATTTTAGAGAACGGGAATCAAACCGATTCTTCGACAATTCCGAGCCGAACCGTAATGGCCGAATCATTGACTAGTTCAATTCTAGTCCTAACCTGATTCGATATCGATATCGATTCGATTTGCGATTCGGAATCGAACTGCGATCAGACTTACTTCCGTTTTGTGGTCATAAAAAGAAATGCTTTCCATGGTGGAAAATTCTAGAGTCGTAGTGACTCGCACGTGACCCATGTGCAGCAGCAAGTCCAAAATTAATCTCCTTTATGAAGAAATGAAAGGTTGAGATTAGATCAAGTTATCAAGTGTTACAAATATTTACCAGTCGGAAATTGAGTTTTTTTTTTTTTTTTTTTTTTTTTTTTGCATTTGATACGAGATTTTAGAATGTTTAATCTCGAATTCATAATTAGGACGGAAAAGAATTCATAAATTTTGATGTGACGATTGATTGTTATATTAATTCTTGACGGTTTATTTATTTTAATTCAACAACTTACATTATTAGTTGAAAGGTAATATCTTTTTCTTTTCTTTATTTTTTATTTTTGGAAAGAAAGTGTAATATCTATAATTATTAACTCAACAATCTCTTACCATTAGGTAATTGAATTAGAATATATAATAAGTATTTTATGAAAATATATTTTGTAAGAGGGGTTCTCTCTCTATATCTCTGTTTTTTTTTTTAAAAATAAAAATAAAAATAAAAATTGATCTTCTATTATCATAGCAGATCAACAATAAAAGAAGGAAAATCCTCCTGCCAAATTACAAATTCGCAAATTTGTAAAACATAGTTGACTTAAACATGAGCCATCGAATTATAGTTAAGACAGACGTGTCTAATAACACGAAACGAATTGAGTGTTGCTGTAAAATTTATTGTATCCGCTTAATTAGCCAGAAGGCCTCTCTATGCGTTTTCATTTGTTTATTCACCAATTTCATCACTTTCAATCTCCAACGAAAAAATCTTTGCATCAACACATAAGTGCCCCTAACCACAGCTCCCACACCTGCCATATCATCTATATTTTTCAAAATTGCATCCACATTCAGTTTGTAAATCATCCATCAAAATAAAAAGTAATTATCCGTCATTCCGAATTGAGTTCCGCTTTCTTTCACATATATCCTTTGATTTTTCTCTATCTGTATGTAAAAAATAAACCCCAAATACGAAATTAAAAGTTTCGCAGTTGGGCACTGTAACCTGACTTCCAATTCATCCCGCATAGCCGGTTTTGCTTACCAAAAACGGCACATTTGAAGCACTCGATTTCATGGCACGGCTTAACGAAGCTTCGAAACACCCATGGGCATGGGGCTCAGCCCCCACGTGTCGGCAGGATGTGTTGTTAATCATTTTTTTTAACATGCATATTTCAAAATAAGCCATGCAAACCATGAATCCAACATAAATTCAAAGTCTTAGAAAAACATATAAATTGTGGAAGATGAGAACTAAAACCAAGTCGAGAAAATCTTTGTCTTTAATAACTTATTAGCCCCGCTTTTGTGCACTACAGGTTTCTTGTGGCTAACGTTCTCCTAAAACTCTTGATTACTTCTTGATTTAGAGACACTCCTTGAATCAAGAACACGAACTTGAAAATGGTGAAAACCCTCTAAAAAAAAATCTAGACTTCTACTCTCTAAATATGCCTAATTTTAATAAGATTTGGAATGAATTAAAAAAATGAATCAATGACCCCTTTATATAGACATGGATAGTTCCCTTTGTAAAAGTACCCTTATATCAATAAATATAATCATTTAAGGGTTATAATTCTCCAAGAAACTCTTTCAACCCTGAGGGTCATAGCATTTCTTATTAAGGAACACATCATTTTCAAGGAACCCTTTAAACCCAAGGGTTATGTCATATCTCATGTCCTTTCATTCCCTATAAATAGGCACATTTATTTAGAAAATTCATGCAATCCCCCACAATTTTCTAAATATCAATGCAGACACTTAAGAGAGTTTTCATGAAATAAAACTGCATCAGAATAGGTAGCTTTCGCCTTGAACATTTCCTAGTGAATGACTATTGGATTTACTTGGCAAACCAATGACCCATAGTCTTTAATTGTTCAAGCGTTGGTGTAAACTAAGACAAAAGCCCTCACACAACTTCACTTCGACCATTTCTCGTTCTATGTTTGTGTTTAATTCGATCATAAACATCAGTATTGGCTTGATCAAGTACTTTAGAGAATCCAGCCTTTAAAATTTCCATGGAAGCAACCTCATTTCTTACTTGAAATAAGTGATCTATTGTATAAGTTATTTTGTCGATACCCTTTTTAGGACTATTCTCCTAATATATTAATTATTAAAAGTCTTCGCCTATCCTAACCTTGATAGATAACACTTTGCGTCATTATAAGGTGGGAAAGAGTATAAAACTCTACAGTACTTGTTTTGAATTGCATAAAGTTTCACTTGTTCCTTTTGAACCTAGATCTTGGGATCTCCAGTCAATTAGGTTGGGTTTTCATAGTGATAATTCTTAATTTATAGGCTTTAAGCTCATTCCTCTTGATGACTTCTCAACTTGTTCTCGAGGTAAACCTTTAGTAAGTGGATCTGTTAGGTTTTCCTTTGACTTGACATAATCTATTGAAATTATGTCGCTTGAGAGTAGTTGTCTTGTGGTATTATATCTTCGACGTATGTGTTGAGACTTATCATTATACATTGTATTTTGGGCTCTCCAAATAGCCGATTGGTTATCAAGATGTATGCTTATAGCTGACACCTGTTTTGGCCATTTTGGAATATCCTCTAAGAAATTTCTAAATCACTCTGCTTCTTCCATTGTTTTGTCCAATGCTATGAACTCAGACTCTATAATAGACTAGGAAATACATGTTTGCCTCGAGGATTTCCATGACACGACTGCACCACCAAGTGTGAAAAAAAATCCACTAATGGATATGGAATCCACTGTATCAGATATCAAGTTAGCATCGATGTATCCCTTTAGAACAATATGATATTTCGTATAATACATGCCATATTTTAAAATTTCTCTTAGATACCTCAAAACTCTTACTATGACTTTCGAGTGGTTTCCTAGATTACTTGTATATCTAATAAACTTGTTTATGACTTGAGCGATATCTGATCGTGTTCAATTTGTGAGATACATCAGGCTTCTGATGATTCTCAGATACTCTAATTGTGATACGCTTGAACCAATATTCTTTGATAGATGAACAGTTAGGTCCACAACAGTTCTAGCCATGTTTAAATCTCATTTACTATATTTCTCAAGTATTTTCTCAACATAATTAGGCTGAGATAATAAATATCCCTCTGATATTTTAGAAATTTTAATTCATATAATCACAGCTGCCACTCCTAAATCTTTCATGTCAAATTTGCTGGTCAAAGTTTTCTTAGTAGACTGAATCATCTCATGATTATGTTGGGGCAAAAACTGTAGAAGCGCGTCGTCAGGCGAAATTAACTTTTAATATATTTTTAAATTGAATAAGTTAATTAGTATCAAATATATTTAATTTATTCATATTTCACCCATATCACACATTAATATCTAATATTAAAGTGTGATTACGCAAATGAAACTATGGACAAAAATTTTGGAAATAATTTCCCGTAGTTACATGATAACCGCTTACTAGATCACCGAACCAATTGACGTGGATGATCGGACAACAGGACAACCGGGTCAGCCATGAAACCGGGTCCGCCCACTGCCACAATAACCAAGTTACTGTAGCAAATGATGAATTTTGGTAATTTTGATAAATTAATATTTTGCCATTCGTGTAGAAAATTCTCGAAACACTAGCGGAACAATTCCAAAAGTTTCAAAAATATTCCTACACACTGTATACAGCTACAACACTTCAAGTACGATAGCCATAGTCAAAAACCCATAATTTAACAAAATTATGATTTTGTCATTAATGCGTCATAAACCAAAAATTCTCAAAACGCATTCAGAACAATTCCAAGAATTTCGAGAATTTTTCATATGTATTTTCATATCTCTATTTTCATTCACAATCCCTCAATTTCACTAAATCAACCACAATTGATTTATTTTCAAAATTAATCAAATTAATCCCTAAATTATTCAATTTCCGATCAAACCTTTAATAAGCTCACTTCACTTTCGCTGCACAAACCATTTACGCCTATTATGAACAATTTATAGTAAAAGGTCAATCAAGTTCAAAACCTGATTGTAGTAAGTTAATAATATTCTTAGATCTATAGTTATATGTTATGTTCCGAAATCGATATCAAGTATCGCTCAGACTTTTACTTCGTGTTTTCTAATTCACGAAGTGATAAGTCGATGTCATTGTCTGTTACATATTGATTTAAAAATACTTCATCATGTGCCCTCCAATCTTCCTTCACTTTTTTTTTCTAAATTGTGGTATCACACCACAGGTGTTCCTTCAAGCGATATGTTAACATTCTCAGAACTCGGTGGTCGGACAAATTAGCAGCACTCATCATAGATACATAATATCGAAGATGAACCTTTGGGTCCTCATTCCCGCTGAATTTGGCCATGCTCGGTATCAGCAGTGAGTTGTTCTTCAAAGGCCATGGCTTTGGACTCCAGAAAGATTTCATGTTTGCCCTTCTTTTTCAGGCAATTGTTACTAATTTCTCTTTCAACCTTTAGAGCTCGTCTTCAGTTTGTGATTTGGCTACCCTCCAAGCGACGTAGTCAGTTGTGTAATCTTAAACCCGCATATGAGTTTCTTCAATTGTTCTATTTTCATGCCTCTCTTTCCTCATCTCACCAGTTTCGGCTCCTGCCGCTCTCGGCGCCGTCTGCATTACCGTTAAGTTGGCAATAACATCAGTCAAACTTAGCAACTGTTCTACCATTTTGGTCACATTTGTCTCTAACTGATCCTAACGAGAACTACCACTGCTTGCCATTTTGGTACTTGTTAACGGTACATTGACTAGTCTTCCTTGTTCTCTAACCCAACAGGCCGCTATGATGGTTGCATCACAAGGTGTTAACATGATACGTATATGCATGAAATGCATGCTCAATTAGTATACCCTTCCAATCTTATTTCTCCTCCACACGTGGTGAATCTCATATTTGCCCTAGGTTTGGCTTGATTTATGTACCAATGGAAGATACATAAACTCGTTATCTTTTTTACTTAAGGGGTAAACCTTGGTTATTTCGGTTCTGCTACATCGTTAAAAAAAAAGGCCGCTCATTTACAAAAATGTCTAGGCCTAATATGAGGATCATGTCTTTATATAAAAATGATGAATTGGACCCTCGGTAATCATGATTTTTGTTTTGGGATGGACTTAAAATATTTGAGATATCCAATTAGGCTAAAACAAGGCGTATTATTTCTGGATGAGAGCCAATGTGAGTATTAGACTCATGTTTTGACAATTTTGGATCATAACCAAATATTCTAGGTCGTTTGAGGTGTATATACTGTAGGAAACATATTTTCCTTACCGCAGCGGAAGTTGCTAATATTGTGGGCATCGGCTCCGGTATGGACCTTTACAATTTTTTTTGCCTTCTCTTTTGTTGAAGTCGAACTCGACCAACCACTTGATGAATTTCCTTTGAGATTCTACCGTAGAATCAACCACCCGATCTTCCGAGCTATATCTCGAAACCAGCAAACCGAAGTGTGAGCTTCACTCACAAAAATCTATCTCCAAATGTTTTAGAGAATTATCAAAATTCTAAACAATTTAGAAAAATGATATTTGTCACAAACTCTCTTGGCTTTAAGAAAGATGAGATGAAGAAGATCAAATATCTTGTTCACTCTAGTTTTTCTTTTTAATCTTGAAAATAAGAATTTTCTCTCAACTATTGAAGAAAAAATGTGGATTTTTCTGTCTACCTTACTCATAACTTTTTTGAATGTTTTTGCTCTTTTTTTTTTTTTCCAAAATGCTAAGAATTAATTACCCAAACTTTTGAGTGGGAATGGTAGAGATTTTATTCCAAATCCAATCCACCAACATCCACTCATTCTTTGAATGGAAAACATACTTGAGTGGAGTGTCAACCAAATTAATAAATTAATGGAACAAGTTAGATAATTAGGTCAAAACTAATTAACAAAAACTTGATGGATGATTTGGCAAACCATTAAGGCTTGTCTTGATAATGCATTTACCACTATCAAATAATGATGTCATAATTATCTCATAATTATGCATTATCAATTATGATGTAATAATTATCTCATAATTAGTATTTGATTATATCATAATTAAAAATATTAGAAAAAATTATTAAACTAATAATTTAATATTAGTTTAAACTAATTTAATATTATTTTCATTTGTGACAAAAATTTATGTTTTATGTTTTAAACTTAACTAACTAGTTGGAATTGTGTTTTGAGATAACTGTGTAAGGAATTTCCACTCCTGAGACGTATCTCAACTTATTTCGTAACGAGTTAATTTTTATTTATTTCATTTTGAATTATTTAAATTCGTGAATTCTCCATAATATTGACTTAAATTTAAACTTCATATGCTCATTTGACAGGTATTATCAACATGCATGGTAACATACGAACATGGGTCGTAAGTAAAAAGTTTGTAATATTCAGTATTTTAGTTTATTGGAGGAAGCATATGAAAGCAATGGAATCAAAAAATAAAATTGTGTATATAAATAATTAACCATGCTTTTACTTTGTAATCGGACGTCTTGCCTCAATAAGCAGTAATTATTCGCGTCAAACGGTAAAAGCCTAAGTTAATAAAAATAAAGTTTCTAGTTAGTAACCAGACGTCTTGTCTCAGTAAGCAGTGATTGTTCGCGTCAAACAGTAGAACTTTGAACATCTGAGATTCGAATAATTAAGTCTGTATGGGTGTCTTAACCCTAGTGCCCTAAAGCCAACTGGTTTGGGAGTCACTGGCCCACAGCTCGCTACAATGATTGAAGATGTTATTATTAAAAAAAAATCAGAAAAAGTTCAATTGCCAAAAATGTGTGAATTCTGATATAACTTTAGGACAAAAATATTACTCCATTTTCAACTACACTGATGAATATTGTGGGCACAATGATTTGATTAATACCTTGTTGGTTGTGTATATGGAGAATGGTAAAAATAATCGGAGAATTTACTTATTTAGTAATTTAGAAAGAAAACAAACAACTATTAACTTGGATAAAAATTTCACATGTTTAATAAGAGAATAATGGAGTCACCACTTGGTATAAGACATCATGAATAATTTAAGGCTGCACCACACTCCTCGCAAGGTCTTACCTCAAACCTGTTTGGGTTCAGAATAGTCTCTTACTGATACCAATATAATATCCACGTTTAAAGTAGGTATATTCACGTCTTCTAATGCAATCATACATGAAATAACTTATCAAGCATACAACTTGCACAAGCATGAATTATAAAGATAATAAACAAAATAAATGTCCATAAGTTATTATATTATTTATAAAATAATAATGATATGGGTCTGAGCAGGCATCACATGGGTCTGGTCTCGAAGAGGCCTAACCGGATATATAATCAATCTTCATATCCAATCGAACTTACTAAAAGTCTGTCCGGATGTACCGCGTAGTCTAGAAATACAGAAATATTCATACTCAATAACAAATATAATAACCATGTATTATAAGAATAACAATAATGAAATGGTCATCCCATAGTGGTACATGGCATTATGTCCCGAGTAAAGACTATTTACCGTCTATTCGGAATCGACTATGGAACTTACATATGGGTTTCCATCCTATATACCACGAGGTCACACGGCCGAATACAAATCATCAGATAGTAGGGAACTCCAAGGTTTGGTTTGGTTTATTTTTTTTAATCTTTTTAGGGTTTATGTTTTGCAGGGATTTCTCTTGGTGGATTCGAACTCCCCAAAGCTACGAAAAGACCCCTTTTATTGTGAGATTGAGGGGTTCAGGATGGAGAGAGCAAGATCCTTCATTCTCCTCCAATCTGTCCCGAGTGATTGGCAATCACAATGTCAGACCCAACTTGAACAATGTCCGGTCGGATTTAGGGTTTGGGATGTATATTCGGTCGGACGTAATTAAGCTTGTGATATCAACTGTTTAAATTTTGCACGTTGGTTGACCAATTAAAACATGTCCAGCCATATATATAATTTGAATTACATATTCAGCCGGTCACAATCAGATCTCGTAACTTCAGTAATTGATAATTTGCCCATTCACTGATAGTTGTGTCATGTCCGATCGTGTTTAGGGTTTTCAAGATATATCCAACCGAATTTTCTGACTAGAGACAATATAGGTCGAACATAGGTGATATTCGGCCGGCTTTTGGCTATGCTCCCTGGATTTCCTCTTTCCTGTTACTTATTATTGCAATTTCTCAATTTTCAAAAGGTGTCCCCGTAAGAGACTCACCATCGAATTATGCATAAAAAAAATTAGTGTATATCAGTATCAGTTTGCATCTCCCATTGCACGTGATTATAATGTTTTCCAAATCTACCTTGGTGGACTCATTAATACTCTTGACATAATGAAACTACGCTATTTGCTTTGCTCTATGCATCTTCTTAACTGAAATGAAAATCTTACTCACACGTATAGTTTAATACTATTTGAAGCAACAAGGTTTTTGCACATCTGATGGCATGCAATAATTCAATTTTTTTTTCAATTTCATGCAGGATATAAAACGTAGCATTAATTTAGGTAGTCTGCGGCCACCAATGACAAACATCCCAGCTTCTTCTATGTATAGTGTTAGATCAGGATCCACAAGCAGCAATTGTAGCTCTCAACCTAGTATCAACAACTCCTTTATTTTAGACGGGAGTGAACTTGAAGGCAGACATGATTATGGAAGCGAGATAAGAAACGCCTCTCCCATCAGCCAGCACAACCATCATGGCAGGTGAATGAGACCATTTTTGCATTATAATTTAGTGTAGAAGCTCAACCAGCATGATGATTATGAAACAACCCATTTCTAAAGAAGCCGGTGTGGTTAAATATATGTTATTAAACGAAACTAACATGTATACTAATCTTAATCATTCCAAAAACTAAAACTCAATAATGGAATCATGCCAAATCAAACATAAACCATAAACATAAGAAAAACCTGGAAAATGTAGAAGATGATCAAAACTTGAATTGCAAGTCGAGTTGCCTCTGTCCTTAAGAACTTATTAGCCCTGCCTCGGTGCTTAACAGATGGTTTTATGGCTAATGTTCTCCTAAGATTGCTTGGATGCTTCTTGTAGAAGGGGCACTCCTTTCACAAGATCTTGAACAAAGACAAATGGTGGAAACTCTTTTTTTTTTCTTAAAAGACTCTCTAAGATAATGTATGAGACTTGTAATTTTCTGGATGCATAAATGAACTCAAGGCCTCTTAATTTATAGGCATGAAAGGGTGTCTTTGAGGGCACCCTTTGGTTTGGGGTGTAACCCTCCCAAGGGTTATACCCCTTCCGTTATGTCCTTTGAGGCCTAGAGTTTCATCCTTTCAAATTAAAGGATATCTCCCTACATGTTTGTGTCTTTCCCATAAGGCACAACCTAAAGGACATGACCCTCCTACACACATACTATATATTTAGAGAATTTACAACAGCTGGTATCGTATAGCATCCTACTTTTCTGTACAATTTATTAGGTAATGTTTGTGGAACACTGAGTTATATTCTGAAGAATCAATCACTCTGAACCATTATTCAAACTGTTTTCAAGTAATGGGAACTATTTGTATAAAAACTGCCTCTTACTGGCAATCGAAATGCTCATGCTTTTATCTTTCTACTGATTAATGAAACAATCTGATGCAATGTGCGTACAAGGTCCAAAATTTTCGAGCATTCTTGTCTGTTAAACAAATGCTAAATGATTATTCACGGGTTGGTTGAGCTGTTAAAAAGATCAGGAAAATTTTGTTAATTCTTTGAAAGTCACCACATTGAGTCTTCTTATAGCTGTCATCAATATGTTGTATAAAAATGGCAACAGCTTGACCGTAGATGTAGGGGTGGGCATAAAAACTGAAACCGAACCGAACCGACATAATCTACTCATCCAAGGCCGGGGACTCAAAATCTTCCTCTAATACCATGAGCAATCCCCTGGACAAAAAACCTCCCAAAAGCTCCGCCCCCTCAACAAGTAAGAGGAAACCCAAGTAGATCAAGAGGAGACCTAGCCCAAACAAAGAAACCATAAATGTTTTATGATTGATGCCCGACTCCAGTGCTATAAAGACTTAATCCCCAAGCCCCCTTCTTCCACAGGCAAACAGACTCTATCCCAAGCCACCTTCGCCCCGGTAGACAAATGCTCACTCCCCTTCCACAAAAGGATCTCAAAGTAGTATCCATCTTCCATATAACAGCCTTCGGCAAAATGAACAAAGAATACCAATACATCTGAATGGAAAAGAGTACAGACTTAATAAGCTGAAGACATCCCGCAAGGAAAAGGGTCCTACAAATCCAACTCCTACCACGCTCAATAAAGATAGTACAGTCTGAGTTAACCAATCGGATTTATTCTGTTCCGTTCATGATTTGAACCGAACCAGTGAACCGATAGATTTTAAGAATAAAAAGGGTAGAAATTGTGCCGCACATTTGAAAATCCTGTTACTCACATACACATGCCATCACAGTCACAGATTCATCACTCTCTCAAGTTCTCAACACTCAACTCGACTAACGTCTCTCACCTAAAATCAAAAATCAAGATCGAATACTCTCACTCTCTCAGTCACAGATTCATCTTTCACAAGCGTTTTTTTTGTATGTTTTAGTATAAAAAATTTCGTTATTTTCTTCCAGCAACTAAAACCAACGTATGTATAAAAATGTCGATTTTTTCAATAGAAAGTGAGAATGATATACTAACACCGCTATCTTTTAGTCTATTTCTCTGTATGTGTGGTTTATGTGTATTTTTTGAATATATAAAAAGAAAAGGAAAATGGGGATTTTTTGCAAATTGAGATCAAAATCTGACAATTTTTTCATAGGCTTAATAAAAAACTTGAGATTGTTTGATATACACTTGACAGGTTCTATTCTGTCCTGATTTTGGGCTGAATATTTGGTTTCAGTTCGGTTCAGTTATGAGCAGTTCCGAATCGAAACCGAAAACTGAAATGTAAAACCGAACCGAACTAATTAGTTCGGTTTGGTTCAATATTTCGATTTACATTCAGTTCCAAAATGTAGTAAATTCTCTAAATATATATATAGTATGGATGCAGGGAGGGTCATGTCCTTTGAGTAGTGTCATATGGGAAATGCACTAACATGTAGGGACATGTCCTTTAATTCAAAGAACACACCTATAGGCTCCAAAATGTTTAAGGAATGGGTATAACCCTTAGGAGGGTTACACCCCAAACCAGATGGTGCCCTCAAATGCACCCTTCCATGTCTATATAAATGAGCTTTCATGTTTATTCAAGGGATCCAGAAAATCATAAGTGTCCATGGTCTAAGAAAGTCATTTTTTAGAGTCAAGAGAGAGTTTCCACCATTGTCCTAGTTCAAGATCTTGTTAAATGAGTGCCCCTTCAACAAGTAGCATCCAATAAATCCTGGGAGAACATTAGCCAGAAAATTCGTAGAGCACCGAGGCGGGGCTAATAAGTTCTTAAGGACAGAGACAACTCGACTTGGACTCCAAGTTTTCGTCATCTTCTTCATTTTCCAGGTTTTCTATAGTTATAAGGTTTATGTCTAATATTGGTATGTTAGTGTAGATTTGTTCTCATTGTTGTGTTCTGGTTTTGATGTTTAAGATTTGTTTGATGCATGTTGATTTCATTTAATAACACATAATTCACAACAATCTTAAGAACTTATTATTTTTAGTGTTGTTATATGAGAATTTGCATGTTTTAATAGTCAATTTTCTGGAAAAAAAATATATTATATACATGAAAAATACGCAAGGGTGTTCGAAAATGTATAGGCAAAATTTTGATTTTTCGTAAGAACGTCCGAACGCGTATTCAAACGCAACTCGAATGCAAGTCTTCTACCAAAGAACGTTCAAACGCGTTTTCAGACGCTACACGAACGTAAACTCTCTGGAACATTCTGTTCGAATGCGTTCTCTCTGGAACACTTCGTTCGAACATGTTTACGAACGCTACACGAATGTGAACTCACTGGATAGGTTCGTTCGAACGAATAAACGAATGTGACATTAACGAAATTAATCATGGAATCACTTTTAGATTAAAAAAGACTTAGATTAATTTATATTGTCATAATATCAACTTAGTAAAATCATATATTGTATTACAATAAACTTAGTAGTATAATTTAAGTTAATATTAGGGTGTTTCATTATCACAAGCATACACATAGTGATAAAGTTGAAATTTAATTGTGTGTTGCATACTTGGTTGAGAATTAAAAGTGTAATCTTACACAAGTAATTTCGTCCAAGCTTGATTGATTAATACACATATACACATATAATTCTACACATATTGTATTGTGAATTGAAGTGTAATACTAAGTTTGAATGTCTAAGATATTCTATTGAGAATGTGTTTAAAGGATATTCTGTCAAAAAGGCGATAAGAGCCTAAGTGGGCAGGGATTTAAGTGGTTACTCCGGACCCCCCTCGTCCTCTGGGAATATTATTTTATTTACTTATCATAAGAAACCTTAGTCATAAATTCAAAGACTTGTGTTATTTGGTACTACTGTCTAATATAACAACGAGTGAATTTTTAGTATATCACTTAAACAAGATCATTCGTTTGATCGTTTTGCAATTTGTCTTTTGTAGATTTATCGATTACTGTTGATTTTTCCAGTTACACATGGCTAGCGGAAATATCACAGTATCGGTCGCTCATGGAGAAAAATTTGGAAACGTTTAGTGGAGAAAACTTTAAACATTGGCAGAGCAAAATATTATTCTACCTGACAACTCTGCAGTTGGCTAAGTACCTTAAAGATCCTCCGATCCTGTGGAGGGAGAAACGAAAACAGCCAAACAACTGCGAGAAGAGACATGGTCGTCAAGCGACTTCTTGTGCAAGAACTACCTCTTGGGAGGACTTGAAAATACCCTGTACAATGTGTACCAAGACATAATTTCTGTGAAGATTCTCTAGGAATCTCTCAAGAAGAAATACAAAACCGAGGATGGGGCAAAAGAAATTTATCGTGGGTAGGTTCATGGACTAAAAAATGGTAGATTCAAGAACGATAATGTCTTAGTTGGGTGAACTACAATTGATCATTCATGAAATATTGAATGAAATGATGAAACTCTGTGAGACATTTCAAGTTGCCACAATCATTGAAAGGTTGCCTCCATCATGGAAGGACTTCATAAGCTATCTGAAACACAAAAAGAAGCAGATGAGCCTTGAAGACCTTGGAGTTCGATTGAGGATCGAAGAGGACAACAAGAAGTCCGAGAAGGCCAGCTACATGACTATGGAGTCTAAGGCCAACATCTTCGAGGGTGTAAATGGTAGCAAAAAGAAAAGAACATTGGAGCTGATTCTTCCCAAGCTAACAAGAAGTTCAAGGGGAAGTGCTACAACTGTGGAAAAAATGATCATATGGCAAAGGACTGTAGAAAGAAGAAGTCTCAGAACAAAGGCAAGAAAAAGAAAAATGAGGCCCATGTCACTGAAGATGAGCAGCTAACTGATGAGATCTCATATATGAACCTCTCAGCAGTTGTAACAGAAGCCAACTTGGTTGGGAATCCGAGAGAATGGTGGGTATACACTGGAGCTACTCGTCATATCTGTGATGATAGCAATATATTTTCCTCGTATCAGAAGGTCGATGGTGGCGATCATCTAACAATGGGATATTTGTTACCTCTAGAGTGGTTGGACAAGGCACAGTGGTTCTGAAGATGACATCCGAAAAGGAGCTTATTTGAAGAATGTTTTGCATGTTCCTGATATTCTGAAGAACTTGGTCTCAGACTCTCTCCTTAGCAAGAATAGTTTTAAGCTTGTATTTGTTTCTGACAAGTTTGTATTGACCAAAAATGATATTTATATGGGAAAAATGATACCTCACTGATGGTCTTTTCAAGTTCAATGTAATGACTGTCAATCGACACAGTGCTAATAATAAAGCTACAACTTCCGCTTATATTATTGAGTCACAAAATGTATGGCATGAGAGGTTATGACATGTTAATTATGATCAAATGCGTAAATTAATTAACATGGATTTATACCTAAATTTGCAATTGATAACCAACATAAATGTGAGGCATGTGTTAAAGAAAAAATGCATAGAGCATCATTTCATTCCATAGAACGAAGTTCTGAACCCTTGGAACTTGTACACTCTGATGTGTGTGATATGAATATTGTGCAAACAAGAGGCGGTAAAAAGTACTTTGTCACTTTTATCGATAATAGCATAAGATTATGTTATGTGTATTTGCTGAGGAGCAAAGATGAAGCTATTGAGAGCTTTATACACTATATGAACCAAGTTGAAAATCAACTTAGCAATAAAATCAAAAGAATCAAGAGTGATAGAGGTGGTGAATATGTGTAACCATTTGGTGAATATTGTTCCAATCATAGAATTATTTACGAAACTACTGCTCCTTATTCGCCTCAACAAAACGGGATTGTTGAGCACAAAAACCGAACGTTGAAGGAAATAATGAACACCATATGAGTTGAGGAAAAGTCACGTACCTTCCTACAAATATCTGAAAGTGTGGGGGTGTCTTGCCAAAGTAATGCTTCTTAAACCTAAGAAAGTTAGAATAAGACCCAAAACTGTTGATTGTATATTCATTGGATATGCTCGCAACAGTAGTGCGTATCGATTCTTGGTACATAAGTCTGACATTCCTGACATCAATCTGAACATAACAATTGAGTCAATGAATACGATATTTTTTAAATAGACATTTCCTTGTAAGGAAAGACAAAGAATAAAGTCTCTCAAAAGAACTATTGATACTGTCAAAGACAGTGATCAGGTTGACCAAGAGTCAGATCAACATGAAAATATTGAGGCAATTGAACATAGACGTAGCAAAAGAGCTAGAACATCTAAGTCATTTGGACCCGATTTTCTGACATACTTGTTAGAAAAAGATCTTCAAAGTTATAAAGAAACAATGTCTTCGTCGAAGACACCTTTGTGGAAAGATGCTATAAATAGAGAGATTGATTCCATCCTACAAAACCATACTTGAGAGTTGGTTGATCTTACTCCAGGTTGTAAGCCACTAGGCTACAAATGGATATTCAAACGGAAGATGAAACCGGATGGATCAATAAGTACAAGGCAAGACTTGTCATAAAAGGTAATAGACAAAAAGAAGGCCTTGATTACTTTGACACCTATTCACCAGTGACTTGTATCACGTCAATAAGAATGCTCATAGCCATAACAACTATATTTGGTCTTGAAATACATCAAATGGATGTAAAGATGGCATTCTTAAATGATGAACTAGATGAAGAGATTTACATGGAACAACCAGAAGGTTTCAATATTCCTGGATAAGAATAGAAGGTGTGCAAACTTATAAAATCCTTATACGGATTAAAACAAACACCTAAGCAATGACATGAAAAATTTGACAAAGAGATGTTGTCAAGTGAATTCAAAATCAATTAGTGTGATAAGTGTCTGTACACCAAATCAACTCAAAAATGATATGTCATTGTGTGTCTCTAAGTAGACGATATGCTGATAATTGGTAGTAATCATGAGACGATTCAGTCTACCAAGAAAGTACTAACCAGCAAATTTGATATAAAAGATTTAGGAGTAGCTGATGTGATCTTAGGAATTAAGATCTCCAGAACATCAGAAGGATATATATTATCTCAGACTCACTATGTTGAGAAGATACTTGAGAAATATAATAAAAGATATCTAAATGTGGCTAGAACTCCGGTAGACCTAACTCTTCATTTATCAAAGAATATTGGCTCAAGCGTATCGCAACTAGAGTATTCGAAAACCATCGGAAGTCTGATGTATCTCACCAATTTAACACGATCTGATATCACTCAAGCTATAAACAGACTTAGCAAATATACGAGTAATCCAGGACATAACCATTGGAAAGTCATAGTAAGAGTTTTGAGGTATCTAAGAGAAAATTAAAAAATGGTCTGCATTATGCGAGATATCCTACTGTTCTAGAGGGATACATTAATTCTAACTGGATATCTGATACAGTGGATTCCAAATCTACGAGTGGATTTGTTTTCACATTTGGTGGTGCAGCTGTGTCATAGAAATCCTCGAGGTAAACATGTATTGCCTAGTCTACTATGGAATCAGAATTCATAGAATTAGAAAAAAAAACGGAAGAAGCGGAATGGCTTCGGAAATTCCTTGAGGATATTCCAAATTAGCCCAAATCGGTGCCAATGATAAGCATACATTGTGATAATCAATCGGCTATTGAGAGAGCCCAAAATACAATGTATAATGGTAAGTCTCGACACATAAGTCGCAGATATAATACCATACGACAACTGCTCTCAAGTGGCATAATATCGATCAATTATGTGAAATCAAAGGAAAACCTAGCGGATCCACTTACTAAAGGTTTACCTAGAGATCAAGTTGAGAAGTCATCGAGGGGAATGGGCTTGAATCCTATAAATTAAGAATTGTCACTGTGGAAACCCAACCTAGCTGACTGGAAATCCCAAGATCTAGGTTCAAAATGGACAACTGAAACTTTGTGCAATTCAAAACAAGTATTGTAGAGTTTATACTCTTTCCTATTCCGATAATGACGCAGAGCGTTGTCTATCAATGCTAGGATAAGCTAAGGCTTTTAATGATCAATATATTAGGAAAAGAATCCTAATGGGGGTAAAGGCATATTACATCTTTATAGTAGATCACCTATTTCAAGTAAGAAGAGACGCTGCTTCCATGGGATTTTTCCAGGCTGAATTCCCTGAAGGACTTGATGAATCTATGACCAATGTTCATGGCCGAAATGAACACAACCATAGAGCGGGAAATGGTCGAAGTAAAGTTGTGTGTTGGCAATTGTCTTGGTTTACACCAACGACATAATAGTTCAAGACTATGGGTCACTGGTTTGCCAAGTAAATCTGATTTTCATTCACTATGAAAGGTTCAAGGCGAAAGCCACCTATTTCGATGCAACTTTAGTTCATGGAAACTCTCTTAAATGTCTGCATGAATATTTAGATAATTGTAGGGGATTGTAGTAAATTCTCTAAATATATATATATATATATATATATATATATATATATATATATATATATATATATATATATATATATATATATATATATAGTATGGATGCAAGGAGGGTCATGTCCATTGAGTAGTGCCCTATGGGAAATGCACTAACATGTAGGGACATGTCCTCTAATTGAAAGAACACACATATAAGCTCCAAAGGGTTTAAGGAATTAGTATAACCATTAGGAGAGTTACACCCCAAACCAAAGGGTGCCCTCAAAGACACCCTTCCATATCTATATAAAGGAGCATTCATGTTCATTCAAGGGATCCAGAAAATCATAAGTGTCCATGGTCAAAGAAAGTCATTTTTTAGATTCAATAGAGAGTTTCCACCATTGTCTTAATTCAAGATCTTGCTAAAGGAGTGCCCCTTCAACAAGAAGCATCCAAGAAATCCTGTGAGAACGTTAGCCACAAAATTCTTAGAGCACCGAGGCGGGGCTAATAAGTTCTTAAGGACAGAGGCAACTCGACTTGGACTCCAAGTTTTCGTCATATTTTTCATTTTCCAGGTTTTCTCTAAGTTATAGGGTTTATGTCTAATATTGGTATGTTAGTGTAGATTTATTTTCATTGTTGTGTTCTGGTTTTGATGTTTAAGATTTGTTTGATGCATGTTGATTTCATTTAATAACACATAATTCACAACACAAAAATTATGAACCAATCAATTTTCGATTCGGTTCACTTTGAAATCAAATTGAAACTGGTTCCGTTCTCCATTTACGTAAATGCATAGGATGGTGATGTTAAGAGTTTCTAATTATAGCTTAAGCTTCTTTGAAATATTAATTTATTTGGTTTTGTTGGATTTAGGTTGTAGATGAACAACCCTTAAGGGTGTGGTCAAGTTGGCAAAAATAGATAAGGGGTTAAAAATATATTTTGATTTTATCACCCTAATATATTTATAAAGAAAAAAAACAAAGAGAAAAATTGTAAATGAATTTTTCCGTAATTTATTAAAGAACAAAAAAGGCATGTTGACTTCTTCCACTTTTGTCATAACTAATATTAGACATGCACACGGTTGCGGTTCAGTATTATAACCAAACTATTAACCAACCGTAAATTGAACTGTTGACTATGCAACTAAACTGGGAACTGTAACCGAACCGATCGAGTCCGATTCAGTTAAGGTTGAGATAATTTCCGACCGTCGATTTGGGCGATTGGACCGGTTCGAACCGTAACAATTAAGATTCTAGTTCGAACCATAACTGTAATGTTTCGAACAGTTACGGTTCGAAACCATAACGATCAAAACATATTTTTTAATAATAATAAAAGTTTAAAATGTCTAATTTGCCCCTCCCACCAACTATATTTTTGGGACATTTTAGGCATCATAAAAAAAATCAAAAAAAAAACACTATAAATAACATTTTAACTCATTTTCTGAAATCACAAAATCATTTATTCTCTTCTCACTCTCTCAATTTCTCAAATCTCATATATTCAATCAATTTATTCTCATATTATCTCAATCTCTTCATTATAATGGCAAGTTCATCACACAACACTAACATTCTTGAGGTTGAGAATATCACTCAACATACCACCGGCGAAACAACTTCACGTATTCAAGGGGGAAATTGAGGTTCTGAAATGTTGACAAAATATTTCACTCTGGTCGTGAATGATGGCGCTGATGAGAATAATGATATATGCAATTATTATGGAAAAATTTACAAACATACCGGTGGGTATGGAACTATGACGGGTCATATGTAGAGTACTCATAAAGGTGAGTTTGAGATTGATACAACACAAACACAAATGACAAGGTTTTCTACTTTGAGTCCAAATTCTTCTTATTTTTCTACTAATTTTTTTAAATATAATGAATCTCAATGGAAAAATAATCTAACTAAATTTATTGTCACATAACATTTAGCTTTTACTTTTGGTGAAAAATATATTTTAATGATTTAATATATGAAAATTTGAATCTTACTGCATGTAAACTTACTAGGATGACATGTAAAAGAAAAATGATGGAATTGTATGCAAAATGTCAAAATAATTTTAGAGAATTATTTTGTAAACTTAAAGATCGTGTTTCAATTTGTAGTGACATATGAAGTGACCATTGGCAGTCATATTCATACATGGGTGTGATATGTCATTGCATTGATGATTCATGGTTTATTCAAAAAAGAATTATTGTATTTCAGCTTATTGATGATACACACACTGCATATAATATTTATGTAATGATTAGTAATATTTTACAGCAATATGAATTAGTGCATTTTTTTTTAACTATTGTATTTGATAATGCATCGACTAATACTGCATCAATTAATGAACTTAAAGCTATTTGACAACCAAATTTGGGAGGTAAATATTTCCATATTCGATGTGCATGTCATATTTTGAATTTATGTGTACAAGATGACTTGAAATCTTTAAACTCTCATATTTCACCTATTAAAAATGTGATTGGTTTAATTTGGTCATATTCTAAAATTAGAAGATAATGGTGTACTTTTGCAAGCAAAATGGTATTAGGCCAAATAAATTCGGCCGTGATATTCCAACTTGTTGGAATTCTACTTATTTTTTACAAAATGATAGTTTTGAATATAAAGATTTATTATGTTCATTTGTTACTCTCTATCAATATAATGTAGTTTTATATTCCAGTCATTGAGAAATTTGTTCAAAAAATTTAGAGATTTTTAATGATGCTACAAATATTTTAAGTGGTGTTTATTATTCAATTTCAAATATGTTTCTCCTTACAAATCTTGACATTGTTGGCGTATTAGCCGAACCTAATAATATCAATGAATTTGATATTTTTTGATGATCTTAATAATATTTTTGATGATAATAATAACGAATTTGATGATCTTAATAATATTTTTGACGATCCTTCAAATGCAATTAAAAAATGTGTTGCATCAATGATGACAAAATGACTTAATTAAAATAAAGACATACTATAATTTTATCTTGTTACTTTTATTTTGGATCCAAGGTTTAAAATAGAAAATTTGAAAAATATTTTACAAAATTATTATGTTTTATTAGGTGAAATGACTGTGATTATTTGTTCAATTATTGATAGTGTTATGAGAACTTTATTTGATTTTTACAATGATTATGTTAGTAGATATAATATTCAAATAATTGATACTACACAATTCATGAATCCACCAATACCACCACTACTAATTCAGATTTTAATGCATATCTAACGATAAATTTTGAGTTTCCCGAAAGTGCTTTTATAGGTGAGTAATTTCTTATCCTTGATTGGTGGCGAAAATATCAAGTATTGTTTCCAGTCCTGACCGTGATTACAAGGGAGGTATTAGCGAAATCGGTCTCAACTGTATCTGTAGAGTAGACATTTAATATGGAAGATAATATATATTCTTGATAACAGAAGATCAAGGTTGAAACCATAGACGTTAGAAGCTTAAACGTGTTTTGACGATTGGTGTAAGACGGAGCATCGTGAACAAGAAAATCAACTAGAAATTTTTGGAGATTTGTGTGCTAATACGGACACAACTGGAATTGAAGGCTCAAGAATCGGATCACCTTCCTCGGATGACGATGAATAAAATATTAATGAGATAAATTATTAAAAATAAAATATAGCAAAACTATCTGAGTTTTGATTCCTCTACGTCTTAAGAGGATACGTATACAGCTTATTTAAGTGCAAACTTTTTTTTTAAATAATAAATAAATTATCAATGTCAACTTTTAGTCTTATTTTTTAGTAAATCATTATTTTTTTAACAATTTAAATTAATTTTATTTACTCTTTAGTAAATCTTTAATCTTTAATAAATTATCAATTACGATTTTTCCCTAACTCATATATGACAACTTTTGCCGCCATGTTGAAGCTTTCAAAAATATGCATAAATGATTATTTGAGTTCAACGTGTTCTTTGACTTGGTCAACATAAATTAAAAATAAAAAGAAGAGCAATTCATTGTGAATGTAGAAAAAAATGACGAAAAAAAAAACTTCTTTTAAGACTGAAGAATGTTGATTTCTCTTTATTTTTAAAATAATGATAAATTTTCCACACGCTTTTTTTATTATAAATTTTTTTTATAACTTACATTTACTTATGACTGGATATGGCTTGAATTAGTCACAGGGAGCAATTTTTATTTATCTTTTTTTTTTTATTGATTTGAAATTCAAATAAATTAATAATTGATTTCTCAAAATATTTTCTTACGAAGTATCGACATATATAACTTTTACATCTACGAGAATTAACTTATCAATTCCCCATATACTAATTGGTATTGAACATCCCATTAATTGTATATTCTCCCAAAGCAATAACATATTTTAATTCATGTGAAATTCAAATAATTAATAGTTTATATAAGCAATTAATTGGTTCTCTCTCTCTTTTTTTTTTTTTTAATTAATTAATTTGACTATTTAACCC
Source organism: Zanthoxylum bungeanum (assembly GCA_019454045.1). Lineage (NCBI taxonomy): Eukaryota > Viridiplantae > Streptophyta > Magnoliopsida > Sapindales > Rutaceae > Zanthoxylum > Zanthoxylum bungeanum. Next base: position 251,038 of record SKCR01009108.1, read on the forward strand.
TTGCAACATATAAGGATTAAATTAAACACAAAACTATATTGGACAAAATACTTTAATTCTATTCAAAATTCAATATTCTATAATGATAATTATGCACACTATAGATTCTATAAATTTTTTTAAAAACAACAAAAATTTTGTTGTAATTATTTTATTAAGTAAGGTGAACAATTTCACCACCTTGACTCATGTTATAAAATTATGACGCAACCTGAATTTCTCCGTCCAATTTGAGGCGTATTTACACATAAGATGATTAGTGGTATTATAAAGGAAAATTAAGCAGACTCCTCTAATATTTGGTGAAACTAAATAAAACTTTGATTATGTTTTAAAATTAAGTGAAATTCACTAATATTTAAAAATCTCGAATTTTAGTCTAAAAAAACCCAAATCTCAATCGGGCTCTAACTATTTGGTTCGGGATTCGGGACGTTTTTTTATCCCGATTCAAAAAATTGATTGAGATTCGGGAGGATTTTTTTAATCCTGAATCACAATCAGGACGAGACCGATTTGGGAATAGATGTTCCGATTATCATCCTACCTCATGTTTTACAATAAAAATCAAAATATTTATAATAAAATCCAATATTGAAAAAATTTCACTTAGTTTTAAAATTTAAAAATCAAAATGGTCATTTGGTCATTTCTGTAATTATTTTCCTGTAAAAACCTCCCGCAAAATGTTGGAAGAAATTATGGAATCTTTGGAGGAAATAACCCAAATGTTGGTGGAAATCCTTCATTTTCCATTTTTTTTTATTTGTGAGTCATGCCCAGAATTAACCAGCCATATATTGGCTCATTCTTTTATTCATGCCAAGTGACCCAAATAGCAAAACTTTATAGAGGATTAACAACTAGACAAATAAGATCATGTCATGTGAATGGCTACAGTATCAATATTCAAAGAAACTTAGAGGATTAACGTTCTACACTTCCGCTTCCATCTTGTGGCTATTCTATGCACTCCCACATAGTTGGAAAGTTTTTTTTAAGATATTTTCCATTAATGTATCTCATGTAGGGTTCTTCCTCTAGGCTCTCTAGGCAATAAAATTTTCCTCTTAAAACTCAAGGATTCTGAAAGATCTCTCCTAGTTAAGAGATCATTTATCAAATTCTATGTCCTTGTGTCCGATCGACAGGTTCAGGTTCAATTAAATTTGATGTTACAATAATAAAATAAAATATTGAGGTTATGAGATTCACTCTTGATATTTCAAATATAAAAGTAATTTTACTTTTTATAACACATAAATGATTTTATTTTCCAATTAATTTATTTAATGATTATGTGCATAAATTAAATGAGCAACAAGATAAATTATAGGGATAAAGTAGAATATATGTTAGTCAATATGGATCCAAGATGACCGATCCAAGAGCATCTAAAGAGAGCCAAGACTCCCACAATATATAAGAAAAGTACATAAATTAAATAGACAAAAAAAAAATTATGGGGATCAAGTAGAATCTGTGTCAGTCAATATAGATTCACAACGGAAGATTTGGGGACTGTTTACAGAAAATCAAGACTCCATCATAAACAATAAATGTAAATATTAAAGAAGCACGAAATAAAATAAAATTACGGGGTTCAAATATTATATGTGACAGTCAATATAGATTCACAATGACAGATCCAGAGACTGTATATAGAGAGTAAAGACTCACATATAACAATAAATAATAAAAATGCAATAAACACGAAATAAAATAAATTGTGGGGTTCAAGTATTATTTGTATCAGTCAATATATATCCAAAACAGCAGATCCAGAGACTTTCTACTGAAAGTCAAGACTCTCATAAAAATGAGAAATAATAAAAATGAAAATATTAATTGGGAAATAACACGATCTATATTAATAACATAAGTAAAAATTATTTATATTTTTATACCAAGAGTTTCACCTTTTTACCTTAATTGGAAAAAACAAATTAACTATTCATGATTTAAATAAAAACGCACATAATTTTATTAATGAAAAAGAAAAATTATAATAAATAAAATAAAACACACAAGAACCGAGACTCTGCTCAAAATTCTCATAGAGAATATATGGAGGGAGCTGAAGAGGCACTTCTTCCATTGCTCTTGCAATTTGCAAGGGAAAGTCAATTGCAATGAGGTAGATTGGCGCCTTTTGTGATTTTTTTTTTATATATTATTATATTATAATTTTGGTGGGACTTCTTTAAATATATATATATATATTATTAATAATAAAATACATATATGGCTAAATACATTATAAGTTCATTTTTTTGTCAATCTAAACATGGTGAATATTTTTCAAAGCCGATTTGAATTAAGCTGTCATGCTCTTTTAATTTCTGGGTCATGAAATTCAGATTTCATATCGATTTTCTTGATAAGCATCCAAAGCAATATTTTTCCAACATGAGAAATAAAAATTACAATAAAAGTATATAAAACATAAATTTGATTATTATTTCATAATTGTGCTAAGTTAAGATGATTGATTTTTTTTTAATAAAAAGTACACTTTTTAATGTTCATCACACCTTCAACCAGCTTATTACTAGTCCATAATAATTCAAGCGAAAACTTAAAAGAAAAATTCTTATCCAAATTAGTAATTGTATTCTTTTTTTCTAAATTATCAAATAAGCAAACTTTTTACCCTTCTTCCATACACATACAACGTATTAATCAATTCATTGTGCCCACAATATTCTTAAGTAATGTTGAAAAAAGAGTAATATTTTTGTCCTAAAGTTATATCAGAGTTCACACCTTTTTGGCAGTAATAGTTTATTTATAAATATAAATATAGTTTTTTTTTAGATAATACATCTGCAATCCTTGTGAAGAGCTTTGGGCCAATGACTCTCAAACAAGTTGGCTTTAGAGCATTAGGTGTTAAGACACCTATACAGACTTAATTGTTCGAATCTCAAATGTCAAAAAGAAAAAATATATGATTTCCTTAAGCTTTCTCCTTTATCCATGTAACGAGCTTTGGGTCAATGACTTCCAGACCAGTTGGCCTTAGGATACTAAGTGTTAAAACACCCCTACAAACTTACTTACTCGAGTTAGAGAGGCTACGAAATCAAACTTATTCACTTTTTTTTTCTTTTTTTAACCAACTTAATCTTTATCGTTTTAAGCAAACAATCATTGTTTGGTGAGGCAAGATATTTGGTTCCTAAGTAAAAGCTTGATTATTATTATCATTTTTTTATCAACTCAAGCTCCACCATTTTACGCGAGCAGTCATTGCTTGCTGATGCAAAATATCCGGTTACTAAGTAAGATTAGTTTTTTTTTTTTTTTGGGATTATAGAATACAAATTCCACTGCCTTTAGGTGTAACCTCCAACAAACTAGATAACTGAATACTCTAAAATTTTCACTTGTAACTTACGATCATATGTTACCATATATGTTGATAATACCTGTCAAATAAGTATATGAATATCAAATTTAATCAATATTATGGAGAATTCACAAATTTAAATGATTTAAAAAGAAATGAACAAAAATAATTTATTACAAAATAAATTGATATGCGTCTCAGGAGCGAAAAACTCCTTACACTGATATCTCTGAACAACAATTCCACATGGTTAGTCAAAATTTTTTGTTGTTGGTTTGTGAGTAGTTGTTTTATAAAAACACACAAAACAATAAAAACGTAAAAATATTTTTTTTTACACATAAAACAACAACAAAATAAAAATAATTTTGTTTTTACAAAACAAAATTTTTTGAAATATCAAACAATTATTTTTTAAAATAAAAAATTATCACTTCGGTTCGTTTTTTAATTTTAATTATTTTTTTATTCACCCATATTTAGTTATTTGAATTCATTAGCAATGTAAATGATGGCTATTTAAAATTGATTGAGCCTTTATTAAAAAAAAAAAAAATCAGAGAATTATAATGGCAATGTAATAGTTGTTTAGAAGTTGATTGGTCCCTCGAAACCACCAATTGGGAGGTATAGATTTCCTCATATGTATCCAATTTCTTATTTTGTATTTTCCTCATCAACATTTATGTCATAACAAATTGTTTTTTATTTTTATTTTTGCTTTGGCTGTGTCAGTAGAAGCATTGTTTGTTCCCCATTACTCGACCTATTTTTATATTCTCTTTTTGGTACGAAATAAATGTACGGTCAAATTTCTTGTTGATTTTGTTCTTCTTTGACCTTGTCGTCTCTATATGTGGAAACATTCTTAGTTTCCATATTTTATTAATATATTCTTCAGAAAATTATCAATTTTCAACTCAAAGAATGACTAAAGTTTATTTTTGCCCAAATACTTTTAAAATGTTCATTTTTTCACTCGAAGTTTATGAAGTATTCATTTTTCCACTAAACGTTAGCACCATTAGAATTTTACTGATGTCATAAGGGTATTTTGGTCATTTGATAACATCAGAGTGGAAAAGTGAATATTTTTGAATTTTGGATAGATAAATGAATATTTTTTTTTTATATTTAGATTATTTTGGATGGATTATAAATTATAAACGTTGTTTTGAATGTTAAATTAATATTGTCTAATTATGAATGATATTTATTTATTTTGGATGGTTAAATTAAATAACTTAAATTTTTTTTAAAATAAACAAATTTGGATTTTGTACGGATTTGGATATCCGAAATTTCGCATAAATAATACCTCATTCAGATCCACAAAAATATAATGAAGATATAGATCCAGATCTATGATATCCGGATCTGTATTTTGTCAGACAACTGTTTTTTATCATTTTTATAGTCAAAGTTTTATTTTCTCATTCATTTACACTTCATTAGTACTTTAGTTAAGCGGATTTGGATATGTATCCGTGTATATTTTAAAAATTTAAATCCCAATTCTTATTCTCTGAATGCGGATCAAAAATTTTCAGATTTTTTCATATATAACTGTCATCCCTACATATATAAACACTTGAAAATTCATAATTATTCACTTGAAATTTATCAATATATATTAATGTGTTCTTTTTTTCACCCGAGATTTAAAGAGTGTTCACTTTTCCACCCAAAGTTCAAAAAATATTCACTTTTCCACCATAATGTTATCAAATGATCGCAATATCATTATGACCTCAACAAAATTTTAACGCCGTTAACATTTGGGTAGAAAAATGAACATTTTTTAAACTTCGGGTGGAAGACTGAACATTTTAAAAGTTTTTTAGTAATACTCAAGTTTAACAATTCTTTTGGTGGGAAATTAATAATTTCCCTATATTCTTTTTTTTTTTTTGAAAATATTTATTCTCTATTTGTTTATAGGGAAATGCTAATGAGTGCCCTTAGGGCATTTGTTAATTATCAATTTTAGGAAAGTTTTTATAGGAAAAATGAAAAAGTAATTAATGTTTTGATAATTTTTTACTTTCCCCATAAAAGTGATATGAAAACTTACTAAAAATGGATTATTAATGAGTGCCCTTATGGCACTAGTTAGCATGACCCTTGTTTATATTTTTTGTATAGATGCATAAATTTATAATTTTTGCCTTTTTCATAAGAAAGACAAAAATAAAGATAATAGAATTACAAAAATCGTACTTTATCATTATAAGAGTCATTAGGGATGATTTGTAAATAGCAACATGAGAAAGAATGATATGAATTCAACATGCATAATTAACATTTGGTACAACCATCATTAGTGAATTAATGGTTTTGGTGTAACCATCCCTAACCACTCAATTAGTGGACAATTATGACAACCACTTCACTGATTGTGTTGAGTTAGAAGGCAAGTCATCACCTATAAATTGAGCTCTCATCTGAGAGTTCAAGCATCCCCAACAAGAAGTTCCAAGTAAGATAGCTTAGAGTTTAAGCTTCAAGTGAGATAACTTAGAAAGTGAAGTGTGAGGTTTTTTATAACAAAGTTCGTAATCTTTGTAAATTCTATTCAAGTAGTAATAAAAAGTAAATTTTCATCATAAACAAACTTCAGTGGTCAAAGAATCACAACAAAGTGGTATCAGTAGTTTTGGTTATATGTTGAGATCCTAGAGGTGAAGAACGAAACTTAGTTCAAAAAATTCGGATTTCGGGAAAATTCTCTAAAATCAAATTTGAGCATACTAGCAGCTTGTTCACGTCGAAAAAAACACAGTGGTATTTTTCGGAGATCAATCGGAGATCAGAGAGTCCCTCACGCGCCGCACATGCCTGGAAAAGAGTACATCACGCGCCACTATGCGCATCACGCGCCTCCACACGGCGAACGGAGGTAGAAGACCTTGGCTCATTCCAGTACAGTCATCAGACACAGTTAGCTGCCACTTCGGCATATCCGGTACAATCAATAGCCACGTCATTTGCCACGCCAGAAGTTCCGGTAGAGTCAGCTGACATGTCATCATCTCTGGTATAGTCAGATGATACGTCAGCATATTCAGTACAGTCATCTCACACGTCATAGCCACGCCAGCAATTCTGGTACAGTCATCTCACACGTCAATTTTTTGGTACAATCATCTGCCACGTCAGCCATTCCGGTTCAGTCAGCTGCCACGTCATCTGCCACGTGTCAAACTGTTAGTAAACCTGATAAATTTTATTGAGCCCTATGAAGTCTCTGAAATTTATAATTTAGCCCTTAAAATTTTAAAAATTTATAAAATAGCCCTTGAGTCAGATTTGGACCAACGAAGAGATAAATCAATCATTTTCGACCGTTTTGGACGTAACGGTGACATCCGATTTGTGAAAATCAAGCTCGATTTTATCCTATTTTCATTTTAAACTTTAAACTTAAAATGGAAATAGAAGATTCATCTTCTGGTGCAATGATCAAGCTGGTGGCAACCAATTACTCCTTTTGGCGGCCTCAAATAATAGTTTATTTACATTACAAAGATTTATTCGATATGATCGAGGTGAAGGGAGTGAGACCAGATTATTTCAAAGAGATTGACCAAAATAAACTCAATGATAGAATTCTGGGTCAGATTAGGTAGTGGATCGGCCACAATATCTTTTACCACGTAGCACAAGATACAAATGCTTATGAAATGTGGATAAAGGTGGAATACATGTATCAGGCCAAGACAGCTCGAAATAAAGCCTTGTTAATGAGGAGTTTGGTGAATTTGAAGCTACGAAGTGAAAATTTTAACACAAAAATGAGTTCTAGAGTCTGATGAATCAGTTGCCTGCAGTAGACATGCACCTGGGAGATTAAATACAAACCCTTATAGTACTTATTTCCCTTCCTAATAGATGTGAGACATTGGTGGTTACTCTCAACAATTCTGCTCATGGAGGCAAATTTATCATGCTTATGGTAAAAGATGCATTGTCGAATAAATGGTCCAAGCTTCATCACAGAGACTTGAGGAAGACATCGAGGAAAAGAAAGAGGGAGAGGCAGAAGCATAACCAGAGGTAGATCCTCAGATAGAAGGATGTCTACTTATAAGTGCTACCATTGTGACATAGAAGGCCACTTAAAGAAGAATTACCAAAAACTGCAACAAGAGGAGGGTCAAAGAAATTTCTAGCCGATAATAACGAATGAGAGACACTAGTTATTTTCCAATGAGATGTAGTGATATGCTCCACGCTGGAAGAGACATGCATTCACACCGCAACCCAATATGTTGAGTGAGTGGTAGATACTGCAACATCCTACCACGTCACTCCTCACAGAGATTTCTTCACAACATACTAAGTAGAAGACTTTGGTTCAGTGAAGATGAGAAATATCAGTTCATCTGTGATAGTATGAATTGGTGATATTCAATTGCGGAAAAATGTTGGGTGTACATTAACTTTGAAAAATGTCATGTATGTTCCAGAATTTCGACTGAATGTACTCTCGAGGATAGCCCTTGACAAACATGGCTATGACAGTCACTTAAGAAATGACACATGGAGAATGATAAAAGGTGTCATGATTCTCTCATGAGGACATTTTTATGATACACTATACAAGACTCGTGTAAATATTTGTGCAGACAACCTCAATATAGCTGAAAAAGAGTCTTATCAAAATTTATGGAATCAGATACTCGGTCACATGAGTGAGAAATAGTTGTCTACCCTGACCAAGAAGGAGCTTATCAAGGATGTTTTATTAGGTCTTTGAAACCATTGTTCGTTTAGTAAGCTACACATAGTCTCGTTTAATTTCTCTTCAAATAGAAGATCATAGTTGCTCAGTCTGGTGCACTCTGATGTTTGTGGTTCTTAAAGGTTGATTCACTGGGCGACAACAAATATTTTCTGATTTTCATTGATGATGCCTTTTGAAAAGTATATGTGTATTTCCACCAAGCCATGATGGAGTGTGAGACATGGAAGAAACTGAAGTGCCTTCGCACATACGATGATGATGAGTATAGTTCCAGGGAGTTCGAGGCCTACTGTAGGAGACACGACATTCGACATGAGAGAACTATTCCACGCACCCCATAGTATAATGGTGTAGCTAAAAGAATGAACTGTACCATTATGGAGAAATTCAGAAGCATGATCAGTATGACTAAGCTGCCAAAGCCATTTTTAGGAGAAGCTGTTCGTACCATCTGCTATCTGATCAATAGATCACCATCTCTACCATTGAATTTTGAGATTCCGAAGAAAGTGTGGTCTAGTAAGAATCCAAGAGCTCAGATAGAAGCTCGATGTAATGACAACTCCACGTATATTCCTAGGCTATGGAGATGAAGAATTTCGATACACACTATGAGATCCGAGGGAAAATATGGTCATCAAAATCCAAGATGTAAGTTTCTTGAAGACCAGACAATTAAAGACATTGAAAAGCCCAATATGTCTTCTGATTTCAGTGCTGACAGAAATCCAGACCCAACACTAGCACAATTGGCCACAGATAGGGTGCATGATGAAATTTCAGAACCAGAACTAGAGGAGACAGATGAGGATGTTGAGCATGGGGAGACACATCCCGCTCCATCAGAATAGAGTGTTGAGCAGGGGGAGCCGCAACCCGCTCCACTAGAAGCTACATGATCATCCAAAAATTTGGATAATGGCAGACCTTCTGAAACTAGTTGATGTGATCCAGAATGAGCTCTGTTTGTTGGGCCAAGTTAACTTGAAGTTGTGGCTGATTGCATGGCTTGGTCAGATTGGTGTATTTAGGCCATTTTGGTGGATTTGGAAGATTCCTTGGGTTTTGGAGTTTGGTCCATGCATGATACTTTATATGAAAGCTTTATTATGTCTAAACCAAGAATATACCTTTTAAAAAACAAAGTGACTTGTGTCATCTTGAGGGAGTGGATTCTTCATTGGTTTTATGGAATAAAAGCTTATCAACGTGTGACAAGCATTGTGGCACTGTATCGCTGTTCAGGATTCTCCAAAGAAATAAAGAAAGGTTCTTAAGGGCAAGGTTCCTTAAGGGTTGGACTTGATCTTGGAAGGATTTTGTTCTTACAAAAATCAAGATTCGTGGTTCTTGGGGCTTAGAACACGTGGAGGGGTTTGCTTGGCTTTGTTCCAGGTAGGTTTCTATCATTTGGTATCAGGAGCTCAGGGTTCCAAGGTCAAGATTTTCTCTATCTTTATCGTTTTATGAAGTCTTCATATTACTTTTTTTTTTGGTCTCTTCTCATTTCAATTTTTTTATTTCCTTTATGTTTTTCATGTTTATGACTGAATCTTAAATGTTATTATAATGTTCTTGCATGGTAATAGCATATAGGATTCAATTCTTGGAGTTTTTTAGTCAATTAGGGTCGAATTTATCTGTAATTTTTGGATCAGTTCGGTCAGAATTTTTCAGCCGCGCACTGATTTTAAAACTGCTGTAACTTTTGATATAGAAAGAGTTACGAGACCCATAATATATCTATTTATAAGTACTCGAGGAGACGAATTCGTTAGTGGTTGGCCACACTCTGTCCGCTTAGGTTTAGAGTCTGAAAAGCTCTTTCAAATAATAATTATGAATTCTGTCCAGTTTCATTCAGTTTGTGTTCTTGTTTTACTTTTGGTATTTTTTTAGTCAGTTTCTTTGTGTTTATTTTCATATTTTCTTAGTGATTTTTTGAGTCTTTCCTCATTATTGGTGTCTTTCAAATAAGGGGTTGATTTATATAAATAATTTGATGGACAAAATGGTATTTATCTTTCGCACGAGATGTTCTTTCAATAGTAAAATGTGTAGTATGATTATTAATATAGTGAATCACACAAATTTAGCTAGCATTACCCTTGTGGAAAAATTAGGATTACCATTGATACCTCTTGATAGACCTTATAAGTGGATGAGTGATTTTGGAGAGTTCGAAGTTGCTAAGCAAGTTGTGGTAAATTTTGCAATTGGGAAGTATGTTGACCAAGTAATTTGTGACGTGGTTCCTATATGTCATACGCATATTTTATTGGGTAAGCCTTGATATAAATTCAATAAAGTAGTTTATGATATGGATAAGAATAATACAAATTTAGGTATGGTGGAAAAATTATCAAGCTTGCTCCTTTAACCTTACAAGAGGTCTATAAGGAAGAGTTGTACATGCAAATGAGTGAAGAAGAGTGGGCTAAAAAGAAAAGTGTGATTGCTGAGTTTGGAATGTTTTTAGGAGAGCTTCCAGAGTTGATAGAGAAAAAGACATTAGCAAAAAGTGAAGTAAAGAATGATATAAGCGTAGCCTTGAGTAATGAAATGAAACATGTTGATGTTTCCATAAATAAGAGTGAGGTGGTTGATGGTGTTGATGATAGTGATGATATTGATGTGAGCGAAAACATTAGTGATCATGATTTGGTTGTTCATGATGCCAATGTGGTGCTTGCAATTACTGTTAAGGGTGAATATCATATGGAGCAATATGATGTTGGTTGTGAGGACATGAGTTATGAGGTGCAAAAAGTGCATGTGGCCGACTATGTAGAGTGTGATCAGATCATGGATGAGAGTGTTGATTGTTTGAGAAAGCGACATGGGCATGTTGAGTTTGTTTTAAATGAGGTTTCAAATGTGAATCCAGGTGGAAATCTCTTTACGGTTGCAAGTGGAGTTAATAATGAGAGTAACAATGGAGAGATTGAGAGTGGAAAAATATTGACAAAAAGTCATTCATTGGCTTTATTGACTTTTGTTCACCTTAACCATTTTTTTCCATGTGATTTTATTTTATTCCAGGATTCTCGTCACATTGATCTTGTCATTTTTATCTATGACCCGGGTTCGGATTCGAGGTCGAACCTTTTCAAGAGAGGGAAAATGATGTGATCCAGAATGAGCTCTGTTTGTTGGGCCAAGTTAACTTGAAGTTGTGGCTGATTGCATGGCTTGGTCAGATTGGTGTATTTGGGCCATTCTGATGGATTTAGAAGATTCATTGGGTTCTGGAGTTTGGTCCATGCATGATTATATGAAAGCTTTATTATGTCTAAACCAAGAATATACATTTTTTTACAAAACAAAGTGACTTGTGTCATCTTAAGGGAATGGATTCTTCCTTGGTTTTACGGAACGAAAACTTATCAACGTGTGGCAAGCGTTGTGGCGCTGTATCGCTGTTCAGGATTCTCCAAAGAAATAAAGAAATGTTCTTAAGGGCAAGGTTCCTTAAGGGTTGAAATTGATCTTGGAAGGATTTTGTTCTTACAAAATCAAGATTCGCGGTTCTTGGGGCTTAGAACACGTGGAGGGGTTTGCTTGACTTTGTTCCAGGCAGGTTTCTATCACTAGTTGAACTCAGACAAGAAGATCCGAGCGAGATATGATTCCATCAACCAGATATCCAAGATCTAAATACATTCTACTTACTGATGAAGGGGAGCCAAAGAGTTTCTCACAAGGCAATAAGGGATTGAGGAATAAATGGGTGAAGAAACATGGCAGTGGAACTGTGATGTGCAAAGACATGACATAAGAGTACTGTGCAGAGACACAATGAAATGTGTTGTACAGAGACATAGCAAAAGAGTACTGTGCAAAGACACAATGAAGTGTGTTGTGCAGATACACAACCAACATGTCAACAAATGTGGTCACCCGGGACAAGCTAGAGTTGTGCAGAGACATAGCTGAAATAGCTATAAGATGAAAATCATTTCAGATGCAGTTGGAGTGGGAGAATTGATATGAATCCATCATGCATAATTAACATTTGGTACAACCACCATTAGTGAATTAATGATTTTGGTATAACCACCTTTAATCATTCAATTAGTGGACAATTATGACAATCATTCCACTAAACGTGTTGAGTTAGAATGTAAGTCATTGCCTATAAATTGAGCTCTCATTTGAGAGTTCAAGCATCCCAACAAGAAACTCTAAGTAAGAGAGTTTAGAGTTTAAGTTTCAAGTGAGAAAGCTTAGAGAGTGAAGTGTGAGGTTTTTTATAACAAAGTTTGTAATCTTTGTAAATTTTATTCAAGTAGTAATAGAGAATAAATTTTCCTCATAAACACTCTTCAGTGATCAGAGAATCATAACAAAGAATCTCACCCCACTAAAGTAGAACAAGAGCCTAATTTGAGATAGCCTCATTTTATTTATTTTTAAAAAAAATAATTAGAACACTCAACTTCAAACATAAAGTGAGAAGGTGCCGACCACTAAACTAACATATGGTTTGCGTGAAATTGTCCCAAAATTAAACATAATAATTACGTCAGTATTACATTATTATTGAAAGAAAAAATAAACATGAGAAGTTTATTACATTTAGATAATTAAAATATATATATATATAGAGGGGCTGTTTTAACTTAAATTTTTATTTAAATTAATACGTCAAAATCTGGCTACTAAATTGATTGACTTAAATTAAGAGCTAATTTAAAGTTGGAATAGTCACGGCCTTAAGAAAAATTATGAATTTCAAAATAGTATTACATTTATATAAAATATAATCAATATAAAGAGAAAACAATGAAATTAGCTTTCTGAATTAAAAAAAATAACTAATTGCTATAATAACAAAAGGATAATTTTTTATACTTATTTTCAACCAAGTACATGGTTTGTATTAGTATCAAATATATACATTGCTCTTACTAAAATATTCGAAATATCCTTTTGTGTTGTTATATAGTAATTAATATTTCTATATTGATATTACATGTCAATTGATATTACAATATTTGATTAACACAATAGTAATGAGGGTAACTCAGGTCCATCTACAGTATCCCAATGATATTTGATACTCTTAATTCAAACATGTAATTTTTATCATTAAACATGCAAACTCTGTTAATAAACATGAAATTTTTCAAAAACATGAAAGTAATTATATATTTATTAGTAGAATTTACATGTTTAATAATTTAAATTGCATGTTCAATATTCAAAATAATATGTTTATATCTAAGGGCATGTGATACTTTTGAGTAACATAATAGCGGCTCGGTAACTCAGAAATAACAATTAAAAATTTCTCTGGATCACTATTGAATAACAACTGCAACACTAAAAATTAGCTTAAAAAAAGAAGGAACCTACTCAAAAGTCAAAACAAATTGCGGATAAATCTACTCCTATATACAACTAACGAAACTTTAGCTTAAAAAAAGAAGGAATCAACTCAAAAGTCCAAATAAATTAAGGATAAATCTACTCCCACATACAACTAACGAAACTTAAGTTCTTTCCCATAAAATTAAGATAGAAAACAAGATTTATCACTGCAGGGGCAGAGACTCCTGTAGGGATTATTGTCTCCTAAATTGAGAGTAGATTTTTCCCCGATTATTTAAGTGGGAATATATATTTTCAGTATAGAGATTTAGTTCGTTTCTTCGTAGATGTAGATTTCTGAGTGTGTTATAATTATATGTATTTAATGTTTCAGTAGATTTCAGATTATATATCCGTAGAGTTATAATGTATTACAACAAAAAAAAAAGTTAGAAAATAAGAATCATTCACACTCTTTCATAATTTTCTCCTTGGCATTAAGTCAAGCTCTTACATGATTTTCCCTAATATTGTAAGGATGGAAGACCTATTCAATACAAATGAATAAATTATATATTTCAACCTATAAAAACTTAGTTAAGTTTTTTATGGGTTAATTTCAGAATCATCCCTATACTTTCTTAGTATTCAATTGTACTGAATATTTTGTAGAAAAATTATCATTTTTTCACCCCTAAATTAGATGAATCTTCAATCAAACTAAAAAAACTTTTGAAGTATATGAATTTTCATCTCAAACTGCTAGTTGTGACTCAATTTCCACCTACCATGCATCAATTTCTACCATAAATTTTTGGGAAATTATCATTCTTCAATACATGATTTGTGGAAATTGATACAACTTTAAAAACATCAAGGAAATTGATTCAACTTAAAAGACTTTGAATTGGAATGAAGTTTTGCATATTTTCAAGTGAAAAAAATGATAATTTCCCTATTGTATATTATTAATAAATAAAAATTATAATTTTTATATCCGGAAATTGATTTATCTACGAAATTATTCAATAACTCTATATAAATTTAATTTTACACTCAATATTTCGATCAATATACTATTTACACTTTTAATTGTATATTAATACATTGACTCATTTACTCTTTTAGTTGTTTATTAATACATGTATGTGTAAAATTAAACTTAAAAACAGTAAATTAATATACTAATTAATATTTTAAATATAAATTAAAATTATTTAAAGTTTTCCAATAATCTATCAATCCAAAGTAGGGATGGAAAAATTACTCGGATCTTGCCGGATCCGGAAGGATTCGGGTCTGGAAAGACCCGGGTCTGCAATATATTTTTGCGGACCCGGATCTTGGTTTTAAAGACTTGTGCGAACCCGGGTTCACATAATTCCGAATACCCGGTTAATTTTAAAGAAAAAATAAGAAAATTAATGTAATTTAGGATATTTTATGAAGTTGATTGATAATTTTTAAATGGATCCGATTAATTTTTAATTATATTTTAATGAATTTCAGTTTTTGTATATTTTAGTGAATTACAATTTGTGATAATTTAGGATTTTTCATGATGTTAATTGATAAATTTAAATTTTTTAAATTTTATACGGGTCTTGGATCCGAATCCGAATCCAGATATACCCGGACTCACATCGGAGATACTCGGGTCCGGATCCGGATATTTTTCCTGAGTCCGAATCCAAACCGAAAAGTGAAAATCAATTCCGGTCCTTGACCCGGATCCAACTGGACCCGGATACGGATCCGAATTTTACCATCCCTATCCGTAAGCCAAAGCCGACCTTCGGTGAGTGAGTAAAATGATAATATCCTAATAATAATAATAATAATAATAATAATAATAATAAAGTAATGACAAAGGAACTGATGTCACCTCCTCAACGACTTTCAAATGGCAAATGCGTCACGCAGCAGTCAGTATCCTCCCTTGCACGCTGGAAAAGGAAATCAAACACAATGAAACGACTGTGCCACTAGCAGTAGCACAAAGCCTTTTACTCTTTTTTTCTGTTACTGGCATTCATTTCATTCAATACAAAAAATAATAATTTAAGCACCCAATTTGTATATTATTATGAATACGCGGATGTTTCTCTTATTTATAATCTACAGAATCAATCTCTGGTTTCTTTGTATAAACAACTCAAGAAATGGTATTGTGTCAGCCAGTAAAGTTTCAACAAGGATACTCATGACCCGGGTTAGGGTTCTAGAAGTAATTTTACTTTTTTTCTTGTTTCTTCTTTCGTTGTTTCTGTTTTTGTATTTCTGTTTTGATGATTTTAATCTTTTAGCTATGTTGGTTTAAAGGCTTTTGCTGTTTCAGGACTATCAAGATTGATTTTTCTTTTTGCAATGAGTTGGAGTTGCTTTGGTGCCTTCAAATGGTTCAAAAGAATAGATAACCAGGCTCAAGCGCAAGGTGAGAGGATCTAGAGTGACCCAATTGCTTTCTAATTTGATTCATGATGTTAATAATTCTACATGATGTTGCGTGCTTGTAAACTTTTCTAGTAAACGTGTTTAATGTAAATGTTAAAGGTGTTTCCACCAACAATGTAAGGCTGTTTTCTTACAATTCGTTGAGATCGGCAACCAGGGATTTTCATCCATCTAACAAGATTGGTGGGGGTGGTTTTGGACTTGTCTATAGGGTGAGATGAATGACCATTGTACTGTTCTTTTTAGGATGTGATTAGAATTTGTACTTATAACTTAATGTGCTTAATTATTTGTTGTTGCAGGGTGCTTTAAGAGATGGTACTCAAGTAGCCATCAAGTGTCTGTCTGCAGAATCCAAACAAGGAACGAATGAATTCTTGACGGAGATTAAAATGATATCGACTATACATCATCCAAACCTTGTCGAACTCATTGGTTGTTGCGTTGAGGATAATAATAGGATTTTGGTGTATGAATATCTAGAGAACAATAGCCTTGCGAGTGCATTACTAGGTAAATATAACCTCAGTTC